>BGPR01026897.1:0-21155 GCA_013235015.1 Araneus ventricosus | reverse complement strand
CAGAAATATCAAAAGTAGTTACAAATATTTCCGATAGATGGCGCTGTATGTTACAGCCGTAGGTAAATTTTTTAAAATAGTGTTCTGACCCACAGAGTGATTAACCTGCCGACAGTTTCGCTGTTGAAACATAAAAAGAAACGTTCAAGTTTTGAGACAATTTAGTAATTTTTCAATTCACCAGGATTAGGTGATCCGTATTCCTAGCAACCTCAATTACCACGTGGCACATGCTCGTCAAGAATGATTTAATATACCACATTTACATCGATACATCATAATTTGACTATTTTGTGGCCCAGATATTTAAGGGAATTGGAGTTATGTTACCGGTCCAATCTGAGCACAAGTCCAAATTCGGAGATCTCCGATGCATATTTTAAATGTATTAGATAATTGTTAATATTTAAAACTTAATTTTAATTTATGTAACACATATTTCACTTTCAAATTTAAATTATTCGAGTATGAAGAAGAGTTTATTTTGTTTTTTAATCCTGTCAAAAGAATATTATTATAATTATAATCAGATCAGTGGCAAATCCATGCGGCAAATCCATGCGGCAAATGAAAATATGTTTAAATGAATACGTCATATAGTTTGTTTCTAAACGTTAAACTCTTGGATGAAAGGAAATATTTTTAAATTATTTTCGTTTCCAACTACAACGAACATTATTTCAACAGTATTGAAAAACTGTATTTGATTGGAATCAATTTAATTTATTTGGAATGGAAATATATTTTTCAACTTAAGATGAAGCGACAAGAAGTAAGAAAAGCGAATAAAAAAATGAAGGAATTATACTGAAGTTCATTTCTCAGGAATCTATGGAAACTTTCCCTGCTGCTGCTTATCCTGCAGCCACTGGTGAAGAACACTTGGCAGCTACTTCTAATACAGCTGAATTCACTTCTCCGTCTGTTAGCTACTGTTAGCACTGGTTAAAAAGAACACTTGGCAACTACTTCTAATACAGTTGAATTTACTTCTCCTACTGTTAGTAGTAGTATTATTACAGCTACTGATAAAAGAGTAGACACGGCAGCTATATCTACAGCAGTTGATTGCACGACTTTAGAAGGGTGCGAAGTCATTAAATCATGAAGCAATTTAGCATCAAGCGATACTAAACACATGGAAGAAACAAATTGTGATATTGATTTGGAGACACTGGTCAGTGGCCAAGCAAAATGAATGACAATACAAGAACTCTTTGGTATATCAAGCTCGTTTATTTCTCAACACTTAGATGCCGATATTGGTGAAGTATTTCGCACAGGTATGTCATTCAATGGCCAAACAAGAAAACTTACTATCGATTGGTTTTTTTCAAACTCTGCCAAATGGTGAAAAGATGTTAAGATCCTGGATGATGTATTCTCCTTTTAATAAAAGCCTTTATTGTTTTTGCTGTAAACTTTTATCGAATGAAAGTTATTCAAATTTTATTCTATGAATGGATTTAACTTGTGGTGGAAACTAAATTCAAAATTACACGAACATTAATTTGCCTCTGTTCATATTCGAAATTTTATGAGATGGAACGAATTTGAAATTAGAATTTGACATGAGGTTACCATTGACAATGCAGCATATTTTTAAACCACAATTGCTATTGAAATGCTCAGACGTTTCTTAAATGTTCGAGTAAACATTCACAATCTGATTCTAAATTTAAAAACTTTACATATTAAAAAATATATATATTTGTTTTCAATATGAGCTTTTTTTTGTTTCAAATTTAGTGGGAGTATCTCGCATTTTGTACTATTTGATGTATACTATTTTTATTTAAGTTTATAAATTAATAAACTGGGTTTATAAATTACGCATAAATAATATCAAGAAAACACAGGCCGTATAAAAATTAGGTTTATAAACTTGGTAAAATGTTCATGCTCAAATGTTTCAGACTAGAGTTTCAAATTTCCTTTCTTTTTTTATTTTTTCGTATCAAATTGGAATGCGACTGGACTAATAAGCTTTTCTGAAAAACAAAACACATTTATTAGTTCAGTCAATGAAGGCCAAAAATCGACGAATAGAAAAAAAGATGTAGTTATGAAATTTGGCACAGTTCTTGGGAGTAGTGTCCTAAACGACATAACGAAAGTGCCCGCCGGTGGGGGTGCGTGGGGGTACAGGGTGTTTTAAAGGGGCATTTTCAGTTTTTCTTTAATATCTCGAAAAATAAGGATTCTATCAAAACACACTCAGTTGCAAAATTAAACTACATGGAATTTCCTACAAAATAAGTTCTACTTTGCTTCTGTAGCAGCAATAGTTTTGAAAATACAGGGGAATTTAAAAGTTAATATTTCTAAAATTTCTTAATGTAATGGTAAAATCGATTAAAAGTGCGAAATCAACAACCCTCATAATAACCTGAAGCCTATATAAAAATTATAAAAGAGTAGTATTTCATGTGTCGGAAAGGGGTAACAAACCCATTTGAAGAACAATTATGCTCCCTTCCTTCCCTCACAACCGTTCCCCTTTACAAGTTTCCTTCTACTCGTAGTCCAGTCAACGAATTTTAAATTTGTGAAAAAAGTTGTAGTTTTGAAATTCGGCACAGTTGTTGGGAAGAGTACCCTAAACGACATACTAGAAGTCCCCGTTGGTGGAAGGTGCTCAGGCAATACAGGGTGGTTTGTGCTGAAAGGGGGATTTCTCAGTTTTCTTAAATATCTAGAAAACTATGGATCCTAGCGAAAAAAACTTCAGTAAAAAATTAAACTAAATTAAATTTCCTCTGAAAATAGTCCGACTCATTGTTCTTAGGATGAATAGTCCAGAATATTACAGCTGTTTTAAAAAACACATAATTACAATAAGCGGTTGAAAATGTTAGTTTTATTTTTATGAAAGAAAGTTTATATTTAAAAATAGCGGCTATCTATTACAATATATCTATAAAATATTCTATCTTTCTATAACATAATATTATATATATATATATATATATATATATATACATAAAAATATGCATAACCCATTTTTACACTTGCTCGTAATGAAATTTTACCATGCTTTTCTAGTATATGATCAAGTTCGAGCGCATTCTCTTCTTCTAGAGGTACAACTTTCGAACAGGTATCATTAAATGTGCCAAAACAGAAACACATTGCTAAACATGTGTTGCTCCTCCGCTCCTTTGGTTGGAGGAATTGAGGAAAGATCAGCTCTGATCTTGGATGATGATTTGAGAAATGCTACATATCTATGGTTATTCAAATTATGTTCATCAGCAACGGCTTTGTACTAGGGACATCTTCTCACCAGCTTGTGAGATATCATCTGGTGTTGATGAGGGATTATAAAAGATGTCAGCAATATTTTTATCTGGTTTAGTTGATTTTTGAACAATGTAACTATAGTGCCTTGCTTTCTCTATAAATATCTGGTATAATGCCGCAGCCACGGAATGCATGGAGAAGGAGGATGATTTGGGCAAAAGAAAGTTCTTTCTGCAGCTTCCTTGCAAAAAATAACTTAGCTTCGACATTTCCATTGCCAGACTTCATAACATAAATGTTAATTTCTGGTGGTGTTTTTCTGGTCTTTCTCTTGGTATGAAAAGTTGCTTCCTCTAACCCAGATCTCACAATATAAGTATCAGCATCCCCTGTAGCGACTCTTGTTTCGTTTCCTTTAGCAGCCATTTTCTGTGTTAGTAATTGAACATGCTCGGTCTTATTTCTACAATGGCAAAAAAATGTTTCTGTTGAACTGTGACAGACTGGTTGCGAGCTTTTAAGTTAAACTCATCTTAGATATGTAGATTTAGATATTATACTGTCTAAATACACTCATTTGGAGCGTTAACAGAACCAAAAGACTGAGTAAGACAGAGTAAGGGGATCAAGTGGAGGGAACGGACGTGAGGGGAGGAAGGGAACTCGACTCTTCATCAAATAAGTTTGTCGTCCCCCTTCCTGATACCACCACTACTCTCGACACATACACTACTACACTTGTATAATTATTGTATAGGCATGAGGTCTTTCTGAGAGTTGTTGCTTCAGTCCTTTTAATTGATTTTACCATTTCAATAAAGAATTTTTCAAATATTCTCTTTGAAACTCCCCCGTTTCTTCTAAAATTTCATTCTACAAAATCTTTAGGATTAGTTTTGTAGGAAATTTAATATAGTTTAACTTTATAAATATTTTGTTAAAGCCAGGATCCATAGATTTCGAGATATTTAAGAAAAACTGAGAAATCCCCCATTTCAACTCTTCTCGTACCTCCTGAGCACTCTCCTCCGACGGGGACTTTTAGATGTCGTTTAGGGTACTCTCCCCCACAGCTGGACCGAATTCCGCATTTCAATACTACAACTTTTTTTATATTTACAATTCGTTGACTGGACTAGGAATAGAAAGAAACTTGTGAAGGGGAACGGATGTGAGGGGAGGAAGGGAGAATAATTGTTCATCAAATGGGTTTGTTACCCACTCTCCGACAAATGAAATACTACCGTTGTATAATTATTATATAGGAAAGAGGTTATTATGATGGTTGTTGATTCAGCACGTTTAATCGATTTTACCTTTAGAATAACGAATTTAGAAATATTAACTTTTAAATCTCCCTGTATTTTCTAAACTATTGCTGCTACAGAAGCAAAGTAGAACTTATTTTGTAGGAAATTCCATGTAGTTGAATTGTGTCATTGAGTGTTTTTTGTTAGATCCCATAGTTTTTGAGATATTTAAGAAAAACTGAAAATGCCCCTTGTACCCCGCACCGGCGGGGTACTTTTGGTATGTCGTTTAGGACAACAGCTGTGCCAAATTTCAAAACTACACCGTTTTCTTTTTCTCCTTCGTTGACTGGACTATGTCGCGAACAGTAATGAATCTTGGTTCGATTTCGAATTCATACTTGCATTTTTAACATTTAAAAAGCTTCTGTTCTGGTCGTTCTGTGGCGCTCTAATCGCTAATCAGAAATTGGTTGAAATTGATGACTCTTTCCTGAGTAGAATACCGCCATATGATCTCTCAATTTATTATTACACCACTCTTATAATTTAAGAGCAGCGCTTCATGAACTACTAGAAGTCGAAACAAGAAACTTCATATGACTTGAATTGGATGGCTATGAGTTTTAGTGCCTATGACACTTTTACTCAGAATGAGTGCTAAGAGATTTAGAGGAACATAGACTTCACCAATGGTAAATCAGATGGGAAACGTGCTAAAACCTGTCAGGCAAATGAGGGGAATGGCTGGAAAATGGAATTCAAGTGCAACGATGGGAGAATAAGAGTATGATGCAGCGGGGCAAAGTAGCATGTGCGAACTATGGAGGCTTAAGAGGGGTGGACCATTTTGTAGTGGCATAAGGAAAGGCATATTTTCCATTATTATGGGTATAATTGAGTTAATCCAGGACATTAGGGTTGGTGTGGTTTACAAGTTTTTGGAAGAAGTTCCTGGAGAGTTCTTTAATAAATTCATCTACAGTTTGAATTTTCAGGTCGTTGTGGATGACGCTGTTTCGAAAAGAAACTTCATATTAAAGCCACTATATATATTTATAACCCAGAGTTGATTGAAAATAGTGGTAATAAATTAAATTAATTTAGGTTCAGAAATCCGATTTTTATTACTTATTTAGAATTATGAATTAATTCAAGGCTTATTTTTACCTAGTCTAGAAAAAATTCGTTTATGTCAGGATAGGGTATCACACTCCATCTAAATTTTAGAAACATTCATTAAACAAGAATCCGCCCAAATATCAAATGACTTAGCGACGATTGCAGATCCATTCGTTGGACTTGTAATAAAGGAGATATATAAATGCGTACACCACTCAAAACAAGTGAGTAAATTTGCGACAGCTAACTAAATTACTAAATGCTAGAATTAAAAAGGTGATGAGTACAATCTATGGATTTTTAACGGAATGTAAGAAAAATATTTATGACGCTGACAATCTTAAAACGAATAAATCTCAATTTATTATTACACCACTCTTATAATTTAAGAGCAGTGCTTCATGAACTACTATGAATCAAAATACACAATTTTGTTATTAGAACCACTATATTTTTTTATAACCCAGAGTGGATTGAAAATAGTTGTAATAAATTAATTTAGGAACAGAAATCGGTATTTTATTAGTTAATTAGAATTATAAATTAATTGAAGGCTTTTTTTTACCTAGTATAAAAAAATTTACTTTATTTTAAGATAGGGTATCGCACTCCATCTAAATTTTAGAAGCATTCATTAAACAAGAATCCGCCCAAATATCAAATGACAAAGCGACGATTGCAATTCTATTGGTTGGACTCTATTTGTAAGAAAGGAGACATATACATCCGCGCACCACTGAAAACTCGTGAGTAAATTTGCGACAGCTAACTAAATTACTAAATACTAGCATTAAAAAGGTGTTTAAAACAATCTATGGATTTTTAACGGAATGTAAGAAAAATATTGAGAGCTGACAATCTTAAAATTAACATAAGAATGAATTTAAATATTTCTCAGATCCGCACACATATTTTCTTAATATATGTAAATTACATATTTTCATTTTTTGCAGTTTTAAAAATTTATTACTGTTGCTTTTGAAGGTTAAACTAGCTTTTGTGCTGCGGTCTCGTTTTCCGCCATTTTTTCTTGGTGTAACTCCGAGTGGCATCACCAAATGTTATCGCCATGAGACTAATCGCTCGAAAAAGAGAAATTAAATGTTTTGATGCATTCTAACCTCATCCTGGCACATGGTTTCTCCGTCCAGTGAAAATGAAAAAGTATGGTTTAGAAGTGTAGCAAGTAATCAAGGCGCAAAGAAAAAGTTAAAACTTTTGATTGAACATCTTCATCGTTACCGATTTTTGTTTAAACCTTATCCTTAATAATAAGTGTGAAATTTAATTATGTGATGAATGATGTTAAATATTTTTAATTAATAATTTTGTGAATAGTACCCTTCTTTATGTTTTCAGTAATCTTGTTTATAGATGACTGGTAGAGTAGTTTTAACAGATGATTGTTTTAATACTTTTGTTTTCGTAAGAAAAATATCGCCAAATTAAAATTATTGTTTATAGTATGTTAGCACTATTACCTTGGACAGCTCATCAGTATCTTCCGCCTGAGATACTATATCCATAGCTTTAATGAAAAGCGGCTGAACAAATGTCATAATACACCTTTGTTGCCGCTTTCTGCATTCTTCATCAGCGAAACGAAGACAGGTAGAAACTGATGTGGGTTAGAAAGTTGAAGATTGACGAAGGGCAAGGGTATCACTGCTGATTTTTCTTACCGTCTTTTTCCTGTGACAATCTTCACGAAACCACTCCATCCCGTATGAGGTTCTTCAACTGACTTGGGACCAAATGACGCCTTCCAAATCCAGTGGTATATGGTTCCGATTTCGGCATCCATCGGTCAAAAGTTCGGGGAGAGGACGTCTTCCATTACCAAGAAATTCAATCCATGGTTCTTGGGCCAGTCGTGAGTAACGATTGGGATGAATCCAAACTTTCCAACAATATTTGCCGTTGGTATAATCTTTTGTCATGGAATCAGGGGTGGCGCCAGAGTGGTGAACGGGGGGCCAGGCGGGGAAAATTTTTGTACGGAGTATTCAAATGTAGTTGATAAATAATAATCTGACGATAATTTGAGACCAATTTCATTACACTCCTCCCCCCGTACAGCAGGTCGTTCCCCCTGTCGGGCAGACGGGACCCCTTGTCGGGTAAATTGTCCCCCCCCTCCGCCATTCCAAGGTGGAATATAAGAACACGTCTGAACAGCTGAAGTAGGCGTAACCACACTGCACTCCTGCCATCAAATGAAAAGTTCCATGTCCATCCACAGTTCGAATGTTGTGATCTGCATCTCAGTTGTCGAAGACAAACTGAACAAATCCATTGTCCTGAACTTCACTTAAAGTGTTCATTGTCATGGAAGTTTCATACTTACAGATCTCGCTATAGGAAATAGAGGATGCTAATAGCTGCATCTATAATCTTTTCTTTTCATCAACGGCGTCTTTTTTTCTGTCGGCGTACCAATTGTCACTTAAAATCTTCTAGGCAACTGGCCTAAAAGAAAGAACAGATCCCGAAACATTTCGTGCTAGCTGAAATAAGAACGGTATTGCCGTAGCGTCCTGATAAAAGCTCACGCAGACGCTTTTTACTATAAATCTTGTCACTGCCAGTACTGAAATGTAAGAGCATCTCCTTAAGGTTCGACAGCAGGTATTGGCAGCGAATGTGCAGGAGAGTCCTGCTTCAATCGGAATATTCCGGAATCCGAGGATGAACGCGATGCCGAGGAGCATGTCGAAGTCAAACGTACCAGCGCTTCAACCGGAGAGGATTATTGAAATTGAAGACGATTTTAATGAACGATATTGAACACTACTTGTTTATTTATGCGTGAATATTTTGATTTTTAAATTATTTTCATCAAGTTATATTTTTTCAAACAAATTAATTTTTTCGTGAAAAATTGCTGTTTTTTGTATGTTTTTAAACTTGTTTTATGTTAATAAAATTATATCAACGTTCTATTTCAGATTCTTTATTGCAGTAATGAGTTCTACTTGCAAAACAGAAACGTTTGACACCAACAGCACCTCTCTATGATTGTCCATTGCTGAGTTATGGCGTTTTTGGGGAAATCCAAGATGGCGGACGTTTACTCAAAATTTAGGGGTGTTGCCCAAGGATGATTTTTTGGGATTTTTCTGGGGAAGTACAGGGGGACGTAAGGAACCGATTTCAGAAAGAATTAGCTTTATAATAATTATTTCCGTCTCGAGCCAAATTTAAGTCTAATTTGCTTATACTATAATGGATTAAATTAATTAAATTTTGAATCCATACGATTGGAGCCAACCAGGATTGAAAAATGAGTGACTGTGAATAAAACTGATGTCGTGATTTCATAATATTTATAATAATGGATTGTAAATTATGGATTAAAAGTAGAAGGTAATCAAAACAAATTCTTCTTTTCATAACACTGTTAAAAGTGTGTTTCTGAAAACTAATTTGTTACTTAACTTCTCTGGTTTTGCATAATCTTGTTTTAAATTTTGAACCATTTTTCGATTATTTTAAACTATTTGTTTTCACATTTACCAAGAAGACAAAGCACTAGAATCATTAAATAATTCGTCACTGAGATTCTGATCAATCTTTAAGTTTCTTGATCCTGAGTTCTAAAACTGCATTTTCTTTTCACTTCCAGAATTCGAGAAATTATTTTTAGAATTATAATTGTCTCGGTCCACATAATACGTCGAAAAAGGATTAAATAGATAAATATTTTTCTAATCTTCACATTCATTTGTACAGAGTCCCACAAAAGACTTCCTCAATTAAAAATTAAATAACTCTTCAACGGAGATCGAAAGAATGAAACCATGAGTATGTATTTTGAAAGCCGTAAATATCTGATACAGAAATATCAAAAGTAGTTACAAATATTTCCGATAGATGGCGCTGTGTGTTACAGCGGCAGGTGAATTCTTTAAAATAGTGTTCTGAGCCACAGAGTGATTAATCTGCGGACAGTTTCGCTGTTGAAACATAAAAGAAACACTTAAGTTTTGGAACAATTTAGAAGATCGACCAGACATTTCGACGTTTATAAAAGATGAGATCCGACCGCAACGTACCCGAATGTTTTTTAACGGAATGAATAATAGAGTCATCGCTTTAAACTATTCCGAATTTTCTGGACCTGATTTGGATTGGACTACTGTCTCAACCGATCCTATCCCCTGTGACTGTTTCTTATTAGTATATTGAATGATACTGTTTTCTGAAAAATACTGCAATACTGGAAGAATAGAGCCGTCGCTTTAAACTATTCGGAATTTTCTGGAACTGAGTTGGATTGGACTACTGTCTCAACCGATCCTATCCCCTGTGACTGTTTCTTATTAGTATATTGAATGATAATGTTTTCTGAAAAATACTGCAACACTGGAAAAATACAGTCATCGCTTTAGACTATTCGAAATTTTCTGGAGCTGCCTTGGATTGGAATAGTTTCTCAACCGATCCTACCCCCTGTGACTATTTCTTATTAGTATATTGAATGATACTGTTTCCTGAAAAATACTGCAACACTGAGCGAACTTGAAGAGTTGATCTGTGAAGCATGTTCGTCCATTTCCATTGAGAAAGGGTTTCTGGAAATTAAATTCTTCGTATTCGCCATATTTGTGCTCTGAAGGATGCAGATTTTTAATCGATTGTGATGTTATTGCACCGATCATCAGGAATGGCGCTATAGTTTGCCCGACGGTGGGCCGGATTTGCCCGAAAGGGGGCACGACCTGCTGTATGGGTGACGAGTGCAATGAAATTGGTCTCAAATTTGTGCCAGATTATTATTTCTCAACTACATTTGAATACCTCGTACAAAAATTTTCCCTGACGGGATACAAAATTTCCCCCGATGAGATGTAGAGCATCACCTAAGGGGGGGGCAGGGCCCCCGGCTCCCTCTCTGGCGCCACCCCGCCGATCATTTGCAAACGATAGTTTACAGCTTTCTTTTGGAACTCCGTACTGGGATTAGATCGTGCATCAACACCGACCAACATTTGCAACTAATTTTGAAGCTTATATATCAGATTTTTACGATTTTGAAACTGAACCTCCATACCACAGTTTCATTCTTCTATAATCTCCGTTGCCGAATTATTTAATTTTAAAATAGGGAACCCTTTGTGGGGAACAATGAACATCTATTTCAAATTTTAGATGCAATCATCGATAAGTAGTCTGTTTACCTGTTCGTTTGCTCATGTGAGTATGTGTAAATGATACCTTAAAAGCCCAGCATACTAGAAATATGAGATTTTAGTTGTCGACTTGACATCTAAACTATAAATATGTTTCCAATTTTGGACAAAGCGGCCAGCAGGAAGATGTCCGAATTTCCTACACTTTTTTCTTTACTATATGTGGAAACTAAACACAAAACGCCTCATAATTCTGTAAGTGTATGAGAAAGTCCAGGGAAGAATGCTCCCACTAATTTTGTTATATTCATTTTTGTCTCTTACTTGTCCCCTAAAGGTAAGACTTTTCGACAGCAATTGTAAGGAGACAATAGTTGTAAGGAGACATAATGCTTTGAAGAGAAGGCAGACAAATGAAAACATTAATTCTGAAAATCAGCCTTCTACTGATACCAGTGTGAGAATTCAGTATACAAGTGTTTTGAATTCAGGTATTGTAAATAAAATTGAAGATATACCTGCTTCTTCAAATCATATTATTGTAGATACTGAGAACCTAAGCAGTTTATCTACAAATTTGTTGCGCATCCTTAAAACTTTGTTTTGGTCAAAAAAATGGATTTGCATGCAAGTTGAATGTTGTATGTGCTACTTGTGACCGAAAAAAAAGTGAAACATGATCTTCAAAACAGGTGATTAATACCAAATTGCATCAAGGGTCAATTGAAGTAAGCCAACATAAAGTTTCGAATGCACCTTTTGATGTGAATGTGAGATTAGTGCAAGGGATGTTGAGTTTGGGACTCGGCTACTCAGCTTTGAAAAATTCTGCATGAATATGAATTTAAATATAATGTCGAGTAGAACTTTCAATTTCTACAAGAAAAAAATTCTGGAAGGACATCTTTTTGCAGCAATCAGATGTCATTTAATATTCGCAAAGATGTCAAAGAGGCATATGGCTCTAGAAACGACAATTATACTGTCGATATTGGAGTTTCTTAAGATGGAAGCTGGTTGACGAGAGGACATACATCAAACATTGCAATTGGATGCGTTATTGATCTGCTAACAGACTTTGTGATGAAGTTATGTCAAAGCTGTTTGAAGAATGTCAGAACACTAAACCGGCCCTTGGCGAAGATACTGATGAATTCTATTTTTGGTATGAAGGCCATTTAGATTTCTGCATCATCACACATTTCGGGTTATCTGGCTCGATGCAAGTAAAAGCAGCTGTAAAATTGTGTGAAAGATTTTAGAGCATTGACTTCCGATATATATCCTTTCTCTCTGACGGTGACTCAAAAGCATTCTTAGAACTAAATTAAACGAAAATATATGGAAGTCAAGTTGAAATTAAAAAGAAGAATGCATTAACCATGTGAGTAAAAGGCTGGGAACAGCTTTGAGGCAGACAGTGAAAGATTGGCGGGTAAAAGGTGTGACTTTGGGAGCAAAAAGCATGGTTCAGTAGACTCTCGATTAAAAGGGATCGGATTATCCGGGACGATCCCCCCCCGGAAAAAAAGGAAGCGGAGATTGCGGCTGTTGGAATGTAACTAAATTAAAGGAAAATATATGGAAGTCGAGCTGAAATTAAAAAGAAGAATGCATTAACCATGTGAGTGAAAGGCCGGGAACAGCTTTGAGGCAGACAATAAAAGATTGGCGGGAAAAAGGTGTGGCTTAGGGAGCAAAAAGCATGGTTCAGTAGACTCTAGATTAACCGGGATCGGATTATCCGGGACGATTCCCCCAGGGAAAAAAGGAAGCGGAGATTTTGGCCGTTGGAATGTAACTAAATTAAAGGAAAATATATGGAAGTCGAGCTGAAATTAAAAAGAAGAATGCATTAACCATGTGAGTGAAAGGCCGGGAACAGCTTTGAGGAAGACAGTGAAAGATTGGCGGGAAAAAGGTGTGACTTTGGGAGCAAAAAGCATGGTTCAGTAGACTCTCGATTAACCGGGACGCCCCCCCCGGAAAAAAGGGAGCGCATATTGCGGCCGTTGGGATGTGCGGGAAGACCGCATTCTTCTCAACCCTTCCTATTGTATTAGACTCGTTCAGCCGACCTTGAGTCCAGCCAGACTCCAGTTAGACTGTTCTGAAAATGTGGATGAAGAAGCAGTGGAACAATGGATTAATGAAGATTCGACATTGGAATGTTGCGAAGTTTTAAATGATGATGATATTGTGTCTCGTGTAACTTGTGATTCAGAAGAAACAAGGAATTTCGAAGAATGTCCTAAAAGTGATGAGGAAAATCTTGTAACTCATCACAAATTAAGTTACGGTGACGCATTAGTACACACTGAGGCTTTACTTAATTACTTGGAGTAATAAGATGAAAGCACACCTGTAGAAAAAAATGACATTGAGAAATATACGTAGTATAATTTGTCGAAGAGTAAATGAAGAACAAAAACATCTTCTATCATTTCATTCTTCAGAAAACAGTCAGGTAAAAAACATCTCTGTTTTTAATTGTACGAATTGTAAATCTAAATAACATTAAAATGCCTTGTTAATTCTTTTTCTTTTGTATTAATTAAACTATTAGTGTCTTATTGTATAATAATTTTACATTTTCCATCATTTTTCCAAAATTTTCATCCAAATGTGTATAAATTGGATTATCCTGTATATTCGCTAATCCGGGACGTATCATTTCACGACTATCCCGGTTAATCAAGAGTCTTCTGTAGCTTGAAAGAAGAGACAATTAAAAATATTACTCTTCACTATGCTATTGCAATACGTAAAAATAAAGGCGATGTTGAAGCTATAAAAACGACAATTTACGCTACGCTATTTCATAGCATATCTGTTGATCAGAAGCCGCAACATAAAAAGTGCCCCTCTGGTGACGATTCCTGTGTTTCTATCAGTCGGCATTGGCTCGTGGAAAGAAACCATGTGCTCATAAAGATTGGGTGAAAACTCCAATCAATGAAAAGCACCTCTGTAAAATCTTGCCAATATATCAACGGCTAGCTTCTACAGACCTGTTGAGCAGGTGTGTTAGAGGGTTAGCACAAAATTCTAACGAAGCTTTACATTCAATGATTTGGAACAAATGCTCCAAAGAAAATGCTACTTCTAGGAATCGAGTATTGATTGCCGTATCTAATGCAATTTCTGAATTTAACGTTGGAATGTTAAAAGCGCTAGAAACATTTCAGGGCATAAATTGCCTTCCAACAAGTTGTGCAACAAAACACTTGGCTAATTTCACAGATTATGTGATAACTTATTTTAGAAATAAAATAAATTCAGTGAAATATAATGTCGCACAACAAAAAATTAAGCTAACAACAAAAATTCCGCCGACTTAAAACAAAGAAATTAGAAGGTATTACGTACAAAGCTGGTTATTTATTTTTTTTTTGTTATTTTATATAAAGCAGGTTATTTTTAATTTTAATTTGTGTTATTAATATCATTATATTGCATAGATGTATTTTGTTCAAAACTTTTATGAAAATATTAACTTCACGTTATGCTTAATTATCTGCCGTTTTCGTAGTGTTATTGATATTGGGGAACAACATAATATTGTGAATAAGTAAATATTATTCAATCATATTGAGTGAAATTAGTGTTTTGGTGCATGTTATAAGTTGGGGAATAACATATTAAAAAATTGGAGCTCTGAAAGTATTATTAATTTTTTGTTTTATGTCTTTAAAACTTTAAATGCATTTTTCTGAGACTTTTATTTTGGTTGATGCTAGTGTTTTCTATTCCCTAAGGTTTTTTTACTGTTCAAGATGGAGTCTTGAAATTTTTTGTAGATACTCACATATGTATGTACTATAATAATTAGCATGGATTTAGGTGTGAGACTTCTAGTTATTTTTTCAAAAACGTTAAATTTGAATTTTTTAGAATTTTCATAGTTTTTGAGGTTTAACAACAAAAATAATTATTAAAATTTAAAAAATAATCATATCTTAAATTCCAAGCTATCTTCTATTATTCCCAAAAATACAAAAAAATATAAATCATTTGAAATAACTAAAAAATATTAAAAATTAAGCATTTTATAACAGTTTGAAAAATTTTAAAATTCATTTTTTTAATTAAAAAAATTGTGCTTGCTGAACTGACTTCTTTTTTATCAGAATCAATTTAATAATATTATCTGAGAAGGAAGCATTAATTGCCTTAAATATAATTGTCTCCAAAAAATTATTTTGAAAAAGGGAAGTTCACAGGAAGTTAAAGAAATGGCATATATAGTATAAATAATGGCAGATCATTTGTTACTATTCCCCAGAGTAAAATAGCTCTGTAGGATATCGGTAGCTTGCGGTTTATGACTCTGCTGCAATTCATGTGCTCAGTTACCTGAATGTCAGATGCAGCATTCGGATGCCCTATTTTAACATTGGCATCAATAGAACTTCAAAACATAACAGTGTGTAAAATAAACATCGTAGGAAAGGAACAGAACTTAAACAGAAATAAATTAGGGTCTCGATGGCCTGGTTGTAAGATCTCGACTTCGGAACCAGTTTCGGAATCCAATTCCCACGAAGAACCGCCTGTATACGGACCTGGCTCATGCTGAGTCGGACGTCACGTGTCAAGCGTCTTCCCGCTGATGTGGCACAAAATCATGGAGGGGGATGTCGGCTGAAATGTCGTTCTCACCGTCTGACCATGGCTCATTATTTTACGAGGTTGTTCTAAAAAATTGCCCTCGCGTTGCTTAAAAACAGGATGTAAAAAATACCAAACTTAACTCGAAAACAATTTTTCATTTGAACAGCATTTTGATGACGTAATTACTTACGAATTATATTAAACAATAAGTTATTAATTATCCTGTTACGCTCTCAATTGCTCTATTTAATATCTTGGATCAGAAAATATGCAAATATAATAAAATTCAAAAATAACTGAAAACGACAACTTAATTTTGAAAAAAAATTCACCCCTATTATGACAAGATATTTTACGATATCTTCATGATGTCATCGCACAATGTCGTGAAGATATTGTGTGAATATTGTACGGCATCTTGTGATACAAAGGCTTTCTGCCTTTATGAATAATTCTTTTCTTAGAGCCTATTGTTTGACCATGATCATATTAGTATCATTATATTATAACAATAAAAGCTAAAGCTCGCCAACCCGAGGAGGATTGCAAAGCAATCGTCCCAGGTTTTCTGTGCAAACCCTGTTCGCTTCGCTCGCTACAGTGAAGACACTGCATGTCTAGGACAATTAATTTAAAATCTCTATCTATAATATATATGAATCAGCTTTATTCTGCTTCTGATACTTTAACTTAAATAAGCACAGAATAAAATTTTTTAGCCTCAAAAAATATTTTTCTTCAAATAAAACTTTCAAAGAAAATTATTAAAGTGCATAAATAAACAAATAAGAGTTGCAAAATTAAAAGAAATATAATTATTCTAAAAATTAATTCTAGAAACAAATTATATTTAATATTATTAATAAAGTGATTGTGGTGTGAAATGTTAGCATTATGAGCATAAAAAAGACAATATTATTAATAAATAAACATCTTAAGCTGTTTTCTTTTAATGCTTTTACCTTAATCAAGAAGGAATAAAATTTTTTGTCTCTGAACCGTAGTCTTCTTTATCTGCAGGTACGATGCGTGCGAATAGAACGTTATTTGTAGGCACTGTGCGATAGAATAGAACGTTATTTGCAGGTACTACACGGGCAGATGAAACGTTAATTGCAGATACAGTAGTAACGGATGAAATGTTATGTTTGCAGATCATTCTGTTAAGCCAGTGTCGCAATCTGCTTATGAATTTAAGAAGAAATTGTTAAAAAAGTCTATCTATAATAATGGATTCTAAATTAAATGCTAAAATGTAGAACATAATTTTAAAGATTACTGAATTTTAGATTGAGGGGAAGGTTTGATAAAATCTGATTTTTGATTCAAACTTTTTTTTAGATAAATCCAAGTCGCCGATTTAAACTGTCTTGACTTTGACCTGAACGTTCTCTGGCTTTCGTAAGCCATCTCCTTCATTTCTAACTGATGTCTTTTAAATCATATCATCCAAAGTTTCATTATATTGCAAGAAATATTGTGAACTCTACATCTTAAACCCATTTTTTTAGAGAAAAAGTTATTTTACACCGCAACGAATATAGTAACAAGCTATTCCTATGGCGTTATGCCTAACATGGCGGACTTCCGATTTTGTTTGGTAACAGACGTTGCCATCGACAAGAGAGAAATTAACCCCCTTTTTCCGCCACGTCCTTTTTCGCCTTAGCGTTATATATATAGAGAGAGATTCCATATTCAAACTTGGATGTTGATGCTGAATATTGAACTTCATATCAATGAAAGAATGAAGCAGGATAGAACGGTTGACAGATCTGACTTTAAGGATCCAGACTGAAGAGCTGACTGTTGGCAAGAATAAAACTAATATTATCGAAAGACTTTTATTTTTCACTGTTGATTACCAGTAGCTTGGCGTTACTGAACACGAATAAGATGAGACGCTGATCTCTTAAAATCGGTTAATGTACATTTGGTTTGCTACCTGTAGACTGCAGGCAATTATGAAACGTGAAAGAAGAGTTGCTGCAACTGACGAAGAAAGAAACCGCCGATTTTCATCTATGGCAAAAAGTGGCCAGGACAGAAGAAACAGAAGAACAAAATAACAGCCTATTGGCAGTAATGGCACAACGTGGCCAGAAGAGAAGAGCGGAAGAATCCGAAGAACAACGAAATAGAGGATTGTCAGAAACGGCACAACGCGGCCATGAGAGAAGAGCCGAAGAAACAGAAGAACAAAGGAATGGTCGATTGTCAGCCATGGTATAACATGCAAGAGAATGCCGTCTAAATGTTATTGAAGGACAAAACCACCATCAGATACAAACTACATACATACATACAATCGGATTTTAATAGTGTAGATTATCGAAAGATTTTTATTTTTTACTGTTGATTACCAGCAGCTTGGCGTTACTAAACACGAATAAGATGAGACGCTGATCTCTTAAAATCGGTTAATGTACATTTGGTTGCATAGTGGAAATTACTTCCTATGCCTCCACAGCTATAATACTCTGAAGTTTTTAAATTAAATTTGTAGAGATAAGTAGGAAACAGGCAGTGTCCACTAATTTTTCTCTTTTCTCCATGATTCTATATGCATTTCATTGCATATAAATAGCAATTAAAACTATTCTGAGATTTTATACAAAGAAAGAAAAAATCTTTCAGAGTCGGAACTATTTGGCAGGTGGAATTCTCAGTGTGCAGATGATAAGAGGTATTGTCATCTCTAATTGCATCATTAATATTATAGATGCCTTAACAGTTAGTATCTTAACATGATTGACGAACATATGCAAAAAAGTAAAGGTAACATTTTCAACTATTTATACCAGGATCGGATTATCGATATTTCCAGTAACCTCAATTGCATATACAACCATCTTAATAATTAAATGAAACCTGAAAGATTTATTTCTGAGTGAAACCCTATGCAGTGAAGACAAAGACGTGTGTTTGAAAAAAAAGCTATTATTACCCAACCAGCGATCTTGAATTTCCTCTTCTATCAATGGCTCACCCAATAAGGGTGCTAGTTCCTTTCCTTTCTCTAGGCGCAATTAAGTAAATATTTTATCAGGCCCTTGCCGTCCTTCATGTCTTTAGCAAGGCAGAGGAATCAATATCGTGAAAAGAATAACCGGCTAACGAGCAAATGGCCCCAATCTCAGCATCTTGGATGATGAAAGATTTATGAAATGTCTTTCAATAAGAAAACTTGCGAAACTCTGATTTTCGTGGATCAAAAGATAAAAGTACGCCGAAAAAAGGAATTTATAAGAAAAGAATCGAAGTGCTTTGCAGAAAACGAACTTTCGTGTTTTAAAATAAGGCATAGAGATCAATTCTGCCATTCTTCTCCCGAATTTAGTCATGTTCAATAGTGAGTGAACGCAATATGAAGACTAAAGAATTTATTCTTCTCCGTATCAGTTGTTTTGAATTTATCATGTGAATTTATATTTTAGGAAAGACCAAACTGCTTTGGCTCGCTTAACTTTCGGTAACTTAAAAACTTTCAGATTCTCTCTTGGTGATAACAAGTTCAATATCTGCACTAAGTGCAACATGATTGAGGCCACTCCGCAACATCTACTTGACTGTGTTGCCTTGGTGTGTGATGATCTTTTAAAGCGACCGGATTTCGCGTTGGAAGTGATGAAGGCGAGCGACCTCATGGATCTGATCTGTTTCAGATCAGAAGGAAAGAAGAAGAGATTTTAGTAAATGATGGATTTTTTTATACAAAGTTATTTCTCATCCTGTATTATCGGTGAATTATGAACAAATTTGAATTTAACCTTCCAGCGGGAGCACGTTTATGAGAGATACAATAGAGAAGAATTTCGTTTTATATTGTTTTTCTAGAGGGCGCTACGAAACAGGACTTTGATTATTCTTCCAGCTTCTTTCGACGAACTGTGAGTCATAGTTTGGAATTCGAGACGTCAATAGGACTCTGCGAATCTGCTATTTATATTTCATAGATACGAGCGACCTTTACAATGAGATGACTACAAAGCCGACTTCTTGGTTTATATACTTAAATTGCAATATTTTTTTAAACTTCCATATTGTCTTTAATGTTCTATGTTACAAATGTAAATATTTCAGTTGAGAAATTGGCAATTTCATGAATTTTGTTTCCACGTCATTCAGTTAATTCTTTAGTCGGTTTTTGTTTTCCATGTTTACATTGTTTGCATCTCTTTTTATATGAAAATTGTTTAAAATATTTGTACCTATTAATCCTTACCCAATTACAACCTAATTATAATAATTACCCTTTCAAAGATTGATATTTTGTCATAGTGTATCTAGGGAAAATGAGTGACCATTCTTGTTGGTATAGACCGCTAGAAGATTAACGCTATTAATTCTCTGAACTCGGCTAGAGTGAGAATTCCGGTACCTAAAAAACCGAAGTAAATTTTCGCTCACGAAAACAGAATGAAATCCTCTATTTCTTTATAGAAATTCCAGGAGGACGACACACAAGTTTGGGCGATCAATTGCCAACAAAGAAAGGAACCACTTTTCTCCCTTAAAATTCACTCAGGCGCCCGAGTCCGGCCTCTGTCGAATAGGCGGTATGAGGCGGATTAGGGCTCAAAGGGTTATACAACATCAACAAATCTTCTACCGATCTAAACAAATGTAAGATTATGCCCTTTGTTAATATTTTCTCCAAAAGACATATTAGGACTTATTTGCATTGGATAACTCTTTTTTTCATGCACACATTTGATTTATTACATTTCTATACATAACCGCACATTAATTTGCATTTATTCAACCAGAGCTATACTGTCATCTAGAACATCGTCAGAACGTTCCGAGCCTTGAATCCTGGCCTAAATGTCTTGAGATTCCATCCTCTTTCAGCTTGAATAACGTTGTTGATTTGTTAGAGACTGCCGAACCTTGAATCCCGGCCTAAATGTCTCGAGATTCCATCCTCTTTCAGCTTGAATAACGTTGTTGATTTGTTAGAGACTGCCGAACCTTGAATCCCGGCCTAAATGTCTCGAGATTCCATCCTCTTTCAGCTTGAATCATGTTGTTGATTTGTTAGAGACTGTTCATATCGCTGAAAGGAGCTATTTCACTTTAAAAAAAATATAGCTCGAACGTGAAAAGACTGTTTTCTCCGCCAGGAGAATTAATAATTGAAATACAATATATTTAGAGAAAGTAATATATTGTACTTAGAATATTACTTGACTTAGATCTGTAAAAGAGAGGAAGTTGAAACTGTAATTTCGTTGACATCTGACAAGTAGAGTTGCTAGGACATGTACTGAATTGATATAGGGTATTGGCAAATTGCAGAAAGAGAGGTTCTCCCAACAACAAATGATTATGTAGGAATCGAAAACATTGTTCATCTTTCTGCTGAGGACACTGGCTAACAACTAACAATATATTTATTAATTGAATACTATCATGGAGCATTAATGAAAGAATGCTGCCTCTTTCTTTGGTACTGATTTTGTCTTTCTGACGAGTTTAATATGCGAAATAATCAGTAAAAGTAAAATTCCCTTTCGAATGTTCGAATAACATTGACATATTCATTTACAGAAAGAAAAAGAGAAGAAAGGTATTGTTACAAAAATTGTTCGGTAGGTGTAAATCGGCGACAGTCCGACTCGCAGGATAATGGAGGATGAAAGTTTATTAAGAAATATGAAGGAAACCACGAAGCACAGGTAGAAGGAACGATAGATCTTACACAGATTAGTTACGCCAACAGTCAAGAATTCACAAGTAATTAAAGTACAGCACTTTCGGATTTAGCAACACAAATAGTCAGTGAATCACT
>BGPR01026896.1:0-21156 GCA_013235015.1 Araneus ventricosus | reverse complement strand
AAATTTTGGATCATGCCTTAAAGTGTAAACTGTCTATTTTTATCTGTCTATCCTTGCATATATGAACACGATAGCTCAGAATCACAAAAATTTAGAAAAAATGAAAAATGGTATATTGAACCATGATTCTAAAATTGTGTGAAACTGACCAAACGAGAATTGTAATGTCCTCAAATACATTTACATTCGAGGGGAGAATATTACTGGTTTTTCAAACGGACTTTAAAATTAGTCTTATAATTATCTTTATGTCAAAGCAATCTTTCCATATACTTGATTATTTATCTATTTTTCACTTATGTCTTCTTTAATTATTGTTTATTGATTATGTACATATTCAACACTTTTTAATTTAGATTAGCTTCTTTTCAACAAGTCCAGAGCTGAGCAACAAACAGAGATTTGAATATTTTTTGAGAACTGTACCATCTGATACAAACCAGGCTGACGCAATGGTGCAAATTATTCAAAAATTAAATTGGACCTACATTTCGATTCTGTATGAGGAATCAAATTATGGTATACAGGTAAGAAAAAGTTTCAGTAAAAATGAAATTATTCATTTATGTAAATACCATTTTCAGAAATTTTTCTTTCGATTTATTCTATGCAAATTACACGATTTTTGTTTAAAAAATGATGTAAAATATAAAATGCTGATGTATTTATTAGGTAAAGTTTAATTCCAGTTTTCATGTACGTCATTCGCTATTCTTTCCACTTAAAGAAAGATAGATTATTTAAAACAACTGCTAATGTTTAAAAAAGTGTTTTTTAACAAAAATAGAGACATTTTTTAAACAGAAATTGGACTTTTGTTTCTAACAGTCTTATAGTTTTCTGTAAAATAGTATTTGGTTACTTTTATTAATAGCAATTTACATAAGAAATAGTTAAATGTTTTCGACAGCATATGATTATTAGTTTAATTACGTAACTACATGGAAAGCGCTATAAATAATTTATTTAATGATCCTTATTTAAATCAACAGATCATATATTTCAATTTCAACATATAATCAAAGTTTGCTCCATTTCCAATGGAAATTTAAAATATGTAAAAAAAGAAAATAAACAGAAGAAAGGGCTTATCGAGAGCTAAGTATGGTACTTAAACATACATAAAAATTGTTAAATTTAAAGGCAATGAAATTTTTGATAATCTGTTGTGGTAAATAAATTTTTTAAACTAAAACACTACTTTCCCAAAAAGATAGCGAATTAAACAAACAAAACAAAAAAACAAAAAATAACTAATCATTCTTTTTGGTTTAATTATTAATTTTCTTGGAAATCCAGTGACTGAAATTATAGAACCAAACTCCTTGCGTATATATTAGTCGAAACCCCATTAAAATAATGATGCTTCAGCTAATGATGAACAAAATTTCTGTTCTTATGAATATAATTTCGTTTCAGTTTTAGTTGTTCTCGTAATAAAATCCTTTGAGATTTACGAAGAATATACATAGAAGTATCAGAATTTTAGAGAAAACTACATGCAGATGATAATTTTTTTTCCATATTTAAATTATTTTCTACTTAATTTCTATGTGTTTGATAATCCCTCGAAATATCGTTTATTATAGTATTTCTCTTTTCAAAAGTCAGGCGAAAACATTTAATGTTGGATAGAAGAATTTTCATCAAAGTTTTAAAACTATTTAATGTAAAAGAAGTTTGCAAAAGTTCACAATTTGCAATTCTGTGCGCTCTAAATGTAAAGTTAAATGTCAAGTAAAATTAGTTAAGAAAAATTTGGATCTCCACTTTCTTCAGGTTTCTGTTTGGCAGGCCCTCTGTTCAGGAATTTGCTTTAAAATGCTGCAAATCTTTATTTGTTGACTTCGCATTTTCGTAGACGCCACAAACCTTGAACCGAAAAGAATGAAATGGTGACTCAAGATACAAAGTGTGACCAATAAGTAGGGTGAATCACCACTAAAATCGAAAATGGGAACTATCCGATTCACAGCGACACTTTCGCCGTGTTCCGTAACATTCAGTTAACAGCAGTGCGTGGTTTCGTGCACCTGTGAGTCTTGATAATTTTATTATCGGCTGTTGTCTGTGTGGTGGTTTTGTGACGTGTCATGGAGCAGAGAATCAGTTTGAAATATTTGTACAAATTGGGTAAACCAGCAAGCGAAAGCCTTGCGATACTGAAGCAGGTGTATGGAGATGAGACCGTGACCTTGAAGACCTTGTTCTGCGAGATGCTCAAACGACTCTTGGCTCGTATTTGTCGTGTGTGACCACATCTGAAGCAACCTGGATCTTGGTTTCTCTTGCACGATAATGCATGTCCACATACCGCTCAGCTTGTAAAGCGGTTTCTGGCTAAACATGGGGTTACTGAACTGTCGCACCCACCGTATTCCCCAGACCTATCACCACTGGACTTTTTCCTGTTTCCTAAACCTAAAGTGGGTCTAAAAGGGCGACGATTTATAGACATTTCACACATTCAACACGGAAATTGAATGTGTAACCAGTGGAAGAGTTTTCAAAAACTTTCGACGATTTGTACGCACGTTTTCAGAGGTGTATAATGTAGGACGAGGACTATTTTGAAGGACTGTAAACAGTTTCCACGTGAGGTCTACTCAGAGTAAGACTAATTTCATCCTTCAATCTACTATTAGTCACACCTTGTATCAAAAATGAACGATTTTAGTCGTTGGGTATAGCATAGAAAAATCAGAATCACTTTCAAATGTTCAGGTTGGCCCATGAACATTGTGGGATCATTGCAGACGATTAGTCAAATTGTGATTACTTCGTATTAGAAAACATTCTGAATTCAGAAGTTGAAACTTAGTATTAGAACAATCTTAAAGACAGAAAGAACGTAACTATTCGAGTAGATGAATAAAATTATATCATATTAGACAATATGATGATGGAATCTAGTCTTGTAATAAAGAATCTAGTCGAATGTTGAAAGAATAATGCTCATGAACTCTATAATTAACTATTTTTTTCTCCATGAGAAATAATACCTTTATGACATTTAGTTCACATATAATAATGTAGATGGCGAGGGAAAAAAAACCACTCAAATATTTAATATTTCTTCATTTAATAATTTGATTTTTTTTACAAATATGAATAGCAAGAAACAAATTTCAAACTGCAGCTTAATCTCCCTTTGCTTATTTATTAACAAGATAATAAAAAAATAAGTGACATCGAAATATGTTGTGAAAGGAAAGAAATCTTATGTCAGAAATTAATTAAGCATTAATTCAATTAATTGCCAAAAGTTACTATCCAATGCATTAATGATAACTCAGAGAATGACTAATACGTTTCTTTCTGGAATATTAATAAATGTTGAGTAGGTAAGCCAAGGGGATTAATTTTGCGTATGTTAGAACAAATCTCTAGAATGAATACATTTCTCACAAAAAAATAATAGGATTTTTTTAATTTACTTTGGCTTTCAAGAATAACTATAAAGCACTTAATCACATTTTGTAAATGAAAATGTAAGAATTAACGGAGATATTTTGCAAGTTGAAAGCTACAAAGACAAACTATCGAAAAAGTTGTACAAAGTTTTATTGCCTTTAAGTGCATTGGACGTAAAGACAAGTTCGAAAACTCCATCGTTTAAAATGGAACCCGACACATAAAACTTTATTTTATTCTGGAAATTCAATATCTAGAAGTGAATGTATAGGTAAAGAATTGCTTCAACATTTTAGGGGACATTTCAAAAGTGTTGGTAACATTAAATTAAATCTTGAAAGTTTATTGAAGTTTGTGTTTTCATTTACATAAATAGAAAGTTGACAAATATCAAACATTTTTATATTCCTTAGTTTTGTTTAGAATTAAAAATGCTTTTAAACAGTCATAAAGAAAGCGAAGGCTATATTTAAAGAATTCTTTCAAAGCTTCATATGTTATCCGTCATATATCTTTCCAAACAGTTTAATAAATTAATTTGTGCACATTATGTTAGATAATAGTAGGTAATTAATAAATTCAGTTTCTAGTTTTAAATTTGTTACAAAGAATACCATAGTAGGACAATGCTTTTTTTGTGTAGAAAGCAAACACATTGTATTACATAAAAATTGTATAAATATTTAAATAGATTGAGCAATCGAAAAATAAATGTAATGGCAAGATTGAATGCTTTGAGAGAAATCTTGCATAAAAAGATAGAATTAAAAAGTAAAATGTCTGATAAATGAACCATATTGATGTATTTAGGGTTAAAAGTAAATTATTAAAAAAGAGCATCTATTTGTAGTATTCCTGACTTTTTAATAATGCAAACGCTGCATTTGGCTCTAATTTTGAATTCACTAGAAACATTCGTAAAGTAATTTTAGAAAATTTAATAAGAATTTTCCAAATTAAAAGTCATTCAGATTCTGTTAATATTTTTCATAAGCAACATATTAATTTGATGTAAAGACAAGTCTAAGCAGAAAATATTTTATGTGATTCAAAATGCTGAGTTTTATTATCTCCTTTCTGATAAATTTGGGTTTAATTTCCTGCGATAATATTGGAAGATTATATGTAATACAAAAATGAAAAACTCTGCAGAATTCGTGAATACTTAAAAATGAATAAACGTTGTGAAAAGAAAACGATTTCTGTAGAATTTATAGATTCTTGTACAGGTTGACTACAAGTGAAGGTACTTAGCCTTATTTTCAATCGCAAAGTTTGCCTCAAAGATCAACATTTTCTTTTCTTATTAAATACAGAAAAAGAAAACACTACAGCATTAATAAATCCTTAACAATGACCGAATGTAAGGAAAAGAAGGCTCCTTCTGTAGAATTAAGAAAGTTTTGTACACAGACTCATCAGAAATAAAGATAATTTTCATTATTTTCAAGCGTAAATATTGCCATCAAGGATAACAATGTTCTTTTCTTATGAAATTGCCCAACGCAGTGCTGAAATTGGAACGTTTTAGAGAAATCTCTGAGCTATAAATTGAAATTTTATGATATGTAATAAGACAATCGTCTGTGTATTGCAAGTAGATATGATTAAACATAAAACGTACCTAAAAAGCGCGTAGAAGAACTTAAGCAGGAAATATTTGTCACAGATTAGCGACGAAATTTTGCAAGCATTAAAATACTAAGCATTAACAAATTTTTTTCATTCACTACCCATTCCGAACCAGCCTGCCAAATTTTGCATAAGGCCTTACATGGCCCGGAGGAGAAGTTTTTTTATTGAGTTTTATTAAAAAAAAGTTTACATTCTAGACCGAAACATAGGTGGACAAAGCCACATCGAAATGAATTAAAAAAAATACTCAGAAACAATACATCCAATGCCAAGGTGTAGAAACAGCAATATATAAGGAAATCACCAAACAATAGTTTAAAATGTCAATTTAAATCCAAGCACATAAAACACACACACCAACACAAGACGGAAACAGCCAAGAAAGAAAATTTCAGCATTACAACAATTCTTTCTCCTCAGAAAATAGAACTCCAAAAGTCAGTCAGACCAAACCAAAATGCGAAGAACGAAGTAAGATAGTCAGTCACTGAAATCGAAGACAAAGACCAGAAGCAGTATCATACAGAGCAAGCAGATTGAAGACCAGCTAGTCAACGTTAATGCTAGGAACTCGTTACCAAATCAGCCCCCGCGCCCCCGAAGCGAACCTCATCGACCATTCCAGAGATCAAATAATCATAAAAAAAGTTTGTAGGAAACTAAAACGCCTTAATAAAATGGAAAAAAGTTGTTAAAATGACACAGTTAAAGAAATGAATAAAAAATCTGCAGGAGTTAAAATTTAAAGTCAAAAGTTTAAAAATTTAAAAGCTTAAAAAATAAAAGTTTAAAAGAGTTTACGTTGAACCCAGACGATCACAGATAGCTTCGCTAATCTTAAAACAAGAGATCAGCTTGTCACGATTAATTTTGCAAGACAAAATGTTTTCGATCCACAGTAGCTTAGCATTCTCATTGGTTCTCCTAAGGTGGAACTCATTGGTTTAACGACACACACTCAAATACATAATGGTCGGGGATACCAAGGGCGCCACATTTATAATAAGGGGAAGAAAGTGTTTTAAATCTGCTGAGAAATCATGGGACATATCATAGCACTAACTTGGTAAAACATATTTGTACTCTGAGAGATAATAAGATCCACAATTATACACGTGCGAGTGTAAGGATTGATTAAGTGCTTTAAGAAGCTAAAAAATGTTATTAATTTTTTTCAATTCCTAAAAATTAATCTGTGTGTTTTTGCTATTATATAGTTTTCATCATAAACGCTATCCAACAAGAATGGGTAAAAGATACATCATTCAAAATGTATGACTCAACATAAGAATGCAGAGGGTTATTAACAGCGGGTGCATAAAATGTAATAAGATATAATCATAGACAATGCATGCAAGATAAACGCAATTCTCTTTCAGTAATCCTCAGGAAGCAATTTACCTGAAGTTACTCATTTAAAATTTTCTCTTAATATAAAAATACTAACCAAGAATAACAAATTATCGTTATTATATAACGTACATGACATGTTTGAAATAAATTTTTCTCTAATGAAAATCTAGTACGAAAATTATCATCATTTAAGTCTTGCAAGCATTCCTTCCAGAGATAAGCCTTTATTTTTGTCACATAAATGAAAACTATCTCGCATATTTTTGAACAAAATCAATTAACTCTTTCAGGCGTTTACAGTACTGGAGGAACTGCTTTCTGAGAATGATATCTGTATAGCTGTAAAAGAAAGACTTACAAAAGATTCAGGAGTGGCTGGAGATTCATATTATGACAGCATTGTACAAAAGCTTATGGCGAAACCGAAGGCCAGAGGTAAGTAATTGAGAGAGATGCGATATTTTATAGCATTTTCTACGAAAAGTGTCGCCCATTAAGCTAAAACTGTTACTTTAAATAAATTGCGTTTGTTTAAATTAGTTTTTGTTATAATTGAAACAAATAATATTGTCGTGTTGAAAATAAATTTAACTAATGCTGCTAAATAAAGACCTGTACAGTATTTATTGAAGCTCTTTGTTATCTGGATGCTTTAGTTAATATTATTTTTACCACTTTTCCATAAATAAATAAAAATATTATTAAAGAGGAAGGCGATGATGCGTGATAAACATTCCACTAAATACAGAGAAGTTAAGGTATCAAAACATATTTAAAAATATAATGCTTATCGTTCTATTTTATGCAATTTTTTGAAAATTTTATTTTAAATACTTTCGGCCCATTTTTATCTGTTATTATTCTTTTCACTCTAGTGTAAGCTAACGAAATTTCTGTGAATGATCACATTGATGCCCTTAATAAAATGTCATAAGTTGTTAAACATTTATTATATATTATCATGGATGACACCGGAGAAAGATTTGTAGAGATATTATAAGTGCTTATAAGTATTTTATGGAATATATATGTGCATTTCTTCCTACAAAAGGCTTGCTTAGTTGTAGCAAAACTTAAAATTTTAAAAATGGAACAGTATTATGAGGTTTACAAAGCAGATTGGAGATGCAAAGATTATTTAATTGGTTGAAAATTAATAACTGAAGCGTAAGTACTTTGTAAAAGGTTTTAAATTAGGAACTAATTGGTGATGAAAGAATTTTTACAAACATAAGAAAAACGTTCCCGAAACTTTAAAAACTAGCATTTGAAAGAAAATCCTTTCTTCCATTAAAACTTTTTACAAAAGTCTCCAATTTATTTTCAGAGAAAAATATTTGTAACTTTTAAAGACACTTGCACATAAAGTAGTGAAAATATTTATAAAACTATTCTTCAAATTCTCTTGCGAAACTATCTCATTTATTTTCTTTTCATCACTTTTTTTTAAATAGAAGAGAAATGAATTTTTCAATAAATGTTCTTCTATAAACATTCCTAAATATTTTTAAGCATTGAGTTGATTTATTTTTCTTCTTGATTTTCCAAAAGAAGGCTACTGTACAGATATTTGAAATAATTACTCTAAAATAGAAGAAAAGAGATCATAATAACAATCTCTACTAATAATATAGGAGAAGGTGTATGTATGTTTGTGTTGGAGCTCTACAGGGCAAACCACTGGACTTAGAGCTACGAAATTTGGCATAAAAAAACTCTGGAGGGGGGGGGGGGGGTGTGCACCTTAAAGTCCTTTTTTGAAATTTCAATTCGGATTTTAATTAATTGAAAAGTAAGTGAAATTTTGGCGTTTTTCCTTAATAATTTACGAAAATATTACATCACAAAAATAGTTTTTACGCAAGCTGAAAGTGCAAAAGATTACCTTTCCAATTATATCAATTATGTTGCCATATGATTTTCTTTAATTTTAATAAATTTTTAAAACTATTTTTTGGCATAATTTACAACAATACTTTTCAGTGTTGCAAGGCAATTCAAACTGCTTTCATTGTTTAAACAAACATTTATTTGCGTGTTTCTCTGTCATTGTTAAAAACTAAGGTAAAATCTTAATGTTTAACACTATGTTTTAATCAGCATATTTTCATCCAGCTAACATGCGGAAGTAAACTGGAAGTAAAATGTAATGCACCATTTTAAAGTTAAAATCAAATGCATATTTTGCAAAAGGAATAAGAGTAAAGTTGTTGCCGACAATGTACAATTTGATGCTGGATGACACAACCAGCTACTTGCTTGTATTAAGGGCGTTCATGCGGACAACGAACAGAAGAGGTGAAAAGCTACTGAAAGAACATGGGTTAAATGTCTATCACAATTTAAAATTGTTAAGGGAACCATGAATATCAAATTATACATAAGAGATTCAATTAAAATTATATTCCGGGAGAACAAGCTGGTCGCCGGAGGAGGCTCGTAAGGAATAAAAGGCAATGCAACATTATATCTATTGTCTGAAAAAGAATTTGTTGAATCTTCTTTGGCATGCAGAAAAAGCCATTTTGGAAGCTATTTGTAAACATTGAATAAATTTTTTCTTCATTTCCATTAAGGAATTTCGCCTTTCTTTTAAATTGCTTTATGTTACGCAAGAATTATAATATGAAAAAAGAATCATAGCATGAAAAATCTAGATGATTCTTTTAAGAGCATCTTTATTTGATCTCTTTGATTTGAACATCAGTGATATTTGAAAAGAAATATGGAATACAATATAGGATTTCATTTTCAAATTGATTGACCAACGTATTCAGAAACATTGATAGAAGATAAATTTGGAGTTTCAGTTGCTATTTGATCGACAACTGTATGATAAAATTTATATTGCAATATATGTCACTTTTGAGCATCGCAAAATTATCAGAAGAACATTTTTTACAAGTCTAGTGAATGGTAAATTAAATGCAAATGGAAAAAATCTCAAGTCTTATGCGGAATATAATCCTATCTTTATAGCAATGTTGTACACGAGTGTTATGCTATGCATGAAATAATGTCTATCTTAAGTAAAGTGGTTGCACGCTGTCATTTCAGATTACACCCCTAGCTCTTTAATCCCAAGAGAACATTTTCCTCCCAGCTCCTTTAAAACCGAGAGTTTTGAAGAGGATGCCACATTGAAGTGGACTCTTCCATTCGGTGTGGTCTTTACTCCACCATCACACTCCCCGCTATTCAAGGAAATAAAGCTGTCAGCGTCCTACTTTGATTCATGTCCTCGCGTTTTTTCCGCGAGGGTAGAACCCAGGTGGCCCTGACTGAAACGGGCTGTGGAAAAGACCTCAACAAGGATAATTGGACCTCCTACCACTCTTAATAATGAAGCCATCTATCTACCCGACCACCCCTCAAAAGAAGGTAAGCGCCTCAAATCGGCCGTCTTAGGCGTTAAGGCGAAACATGTAGACCGCCCGGAACCGCCAGGTGGCTAGGTATGAGAGGGCTAGAGGAGAATATTTATTGTGAAGGATTTTAACTTGAAAACTTTGATAGCAAACTTAAAAATGTTAAATACAGAAGCGTAACGCGTCACTGATTTGATATAAAATCAGACTCTTACATGCGTAAATAACTGAATTCGTCGAAATGGCTATCAACCGGGGTCATTATGAACATTTATTGCTGTAATTGCTGATATGAAGTAATTTATTGACGATATTTTTTCTTCAGCGTAACAGAATACATTATTCACAGTTACTTCCTGCGTATAAATTTTCAACTATAGCACTTATTTTATGAAGTAATATACTTTCGTCTTTAAATATCTCAGTTTTTGACATAGTGTTCTAATGGTATGACGGGAAAGGAAAAATTATGACTCTTTTCGCGCTATAAAATTAAACGCTTATAGCTCCGCAACCAAATAACATAAGGAGTTGGTTTTAGTTTCATTTAACCGAGAAAGGTTGACATTGAAGATTTCAAAAAAAAAAATTTAGAATTTGGAATTACAGTTTAGTCACAGTCGAGCTGCACAGTTGGTGAAAATCATGAAAAATGTTGATGACGTCACAACGACCGACGCGCCGGCTTGCAGACTAAGGCAATTCATTCATCGATCGCGTGAAATATTACTCAAGAATTGTTGAATTACGTCGAAGTTCATGCTAAAGTTAAACGCTTATAGCTAGGCAACCAAGCAACAGAGAGTTGGTTTTAGTTTCATTTAACAGAGAAAGGTAGACGTTGAAGATTGCAAAAATAATTTTAAAATTTGCAATTACGGCTTAGTCACAGTCGAGTTGCAAAGTTGGTGAAATTCAAGAATAATTTTACATAGATAGAGTCACATGGTCACACTTGACTAATAGTCTCTATAGACTTTATAGTTAATAGCCTACTTTAGTCACAGTTGAGTGACGTAAGTAAGTCCACTCCCCTCAATCCCAGTGGCCGTTTCGCACAGACAGTCTACAGTTGATTTTTTTAAATTCATTTTGTGACGTAGTTATGACATCGATCAATTAGCGTTTGATATTAATTTTAGGAATTCTAATTAATTTATGTAGAGAGTCTTCTCATACTAAATCTGTTATTTTGTGTCAATTTTGCAGTGGACATTAATTGGCTGCTTTTCGCAATTTTTTGAAATCATGTCCCTTACTTCCAAAATTCGCCACTAGCTTCGCTGCGATCTGCCTCAGATGTTTTCTCATGGCAACATCACTTTCCACTTGTGAAAAACTGTCATAACACTAAATTTCTTTGTTTGAACATATTTTTGTTGTATAAAGATAAAATACACACCTTGAATGGGAAAACTCGTAAATGTCAGCAAGTACGCAGCATAAAAGTAACATTGTGCTTTCGATTATGCGGGATTTCTTCCGAATAACTAAAAAAAAGTGAGGAATTTCTTTGTTTGCGTGTTTTCGAATTTCTCAAGTTTTTTTGAAAAGTATGCATGGATTAAATAAAATGCAATGCAGCAAAATCATCATATCCGAAAAGACTTATGCTTGTAGTGTGGGCCGGAACTCAATTTATTCTTAACTGTTCTCGGAAAGAAACATCCATAAAATCAATTCCTTCGTTGAAAACGTTGTTTTTCTATTTCTAATTCTGGAGAAGTCCATTAAACTGCTGAAAAAGTTTCTACCTACTGGAAAATTTTGTCGTTGTAAAGAAGAATATTTACAAGTCTATTTCTGTGAAAACATTAGTCGAGACTTATTTATTTCAGTTTTGGAAAAATAACAGAAATAATATTAAATATTGAGAGGAGTATACAGAAAAAAAATCAGTATATTTTTTTCTGTCTTTCTAAGAATGCATCTTCGTTATTCTGAAAGCATCCTCATTATAAGAAATAATCAGATATATTATTATTTTATATGTGAAATCAATGTTTTGAATACTTTTCTATTTTTTAGCTTTAAGGAAGGGACAAATGTTCGCCCGGAAAATATCTTAATGATGTATTTGTTTCATATATTTTGCTTTATGGATACACATCTTTTGAGTTTTCAGTAGCAAAAACAATTTCTCATTCGAAAAAGACCTAATGATGTCTCTCATATCGTACGTTATGGATAGATGTTTCTTGGCGTATGTCCGGAAATGAAAAAAACGTTGGCTATTTCTGAGGCCATATTCTATTGGCCACTGTTGGTATTTTTTTTAATCAAAAAGAATGTTTTCATGGCATACTTTCCGATGTAGTTGCATGACACATATCCCACTGGGGACATCACTAGTACGTGGATGAGAAGTAACCGGATAAGCAAGCGGGGTCTCGCTCCTCTGGTGGGTACAATAATGGTTTGGGCTTGCCCACTACCGGTGATAGTGCATGATTCCTACGGGGGGCTCAGGCCGTGGCTGGTGATGGCTACTAAGGCACAGCACTCGAGCTACTGCAGCAGCAGTCACTCAGATATATCGGACGGAAAATGCTCCAGACCGAGGTGATTTGATATTGATTTCCTGATACTTGAGTTATATGCTCTAGAGACAACAGTGTGGTGTTACAGTATGTTATATAATGAATTTATTTCTGAAATAATTTGCGTATTCAACAAGACCATCGAATAATAAATTTACCTGAAAGACACTTGAAGTCAAGTAATTTTTGAACTTGTCTTAGTTAATTTGCAAAAAGATCTGAACACAGGAATATTTCCATTAGAACCGATCGAATCTTATTCAATTTTTTTAATATACGAGGTTCTGAGTCTTCCTTTAATGTTTATGCTTAAAAGCATACTCAATACTTATATATGCAATAATTATTAGGTATATAATATTTATGGATATAACATAGTCTCTTATAAGGTGTCAGAAATATTTGTATAAATTGTTTGAAAATCATTTTCAAACATTTAAAGCTCTTAACTCGATAATTTAATTATAAAATTCTTCATAATACATTTCATAAGAATCTCTTACTTTAAGTGATAAGCAGACAATAAATAATACATTTTCTTACACTAAAAAGTAAATTATCTGTTTTAGAAATTTTACTTTAAATTATTCAATTAATACACTATAACAGGTTTTGTTTAATTAAAGATAGAGAAGTATTAAATAACAGAAAGTTTTGTTTTTATTTTTCGCTACATTGAAAATTGATTCACCGAAGAATGCTTTAAATAATATTTGAAAATAAAAATATTTCTCAAAGGAATGTAACAATTAATTTAGAATGAAAGGAAACCTGACTCAAGTGAAAAAAGTTATTTTAGCACATTAAGTCGTTAATTATATTATTTTGGTTAGTAATAGTTTCTTAGATTTTCATTATGAAAAAAAATCTTTGAACGAAAGATAAAACTTTCATTCAGTTATCTTACCTTTCCTTTTAGAAATTAAATAATGATTTGTTGAATAAATTTTTCTCAGATTTACGAAGTTGTAAGAAAAAGACATTGTAATTTTTCAAAAATCTTTCATTTATTCGATAATTTAATTATATCCGACTGATTACCCTGAGGCCGCCGGCTACCTCAGAACGTTTTCTGTTTTGACGAGAATACGTCTTATTGGCATCTATATGACGCATTGCGAGTTACATACTGGCTTCTGAATAAATTTTGACTACATTTTTCAAATAAGCTTGGCTGTCAACGTGTTTAGAAAATTCATTACTACTATAAACCAACGGATTAAATGAAGTACATGGTTCAAGGATTAAAAATCGTTTTGTTTAAACTTTGTTCTGTTTTGCAATCGCTAGTTGGAAATTTTATATTCCCCACATGCTTGGAGAAGTGAAATCAAATTAATCATATCATAGGTCTGAGGCACCCTACCTGTTTGAACTATGTGATTCTAATTGTCATTTTGTTTGTTTTCAAATATCAATTCTTACTGTCTAGCTATTTGTAAAACATCCGACCGCTAGATGTCGGTACGTCATCAACGTTTGAAAAGAGATTTCTCTGGGTAAGAAAAGAAGCAATTGCCTGCAGAACACGAATGCTGATGATGAGCGAGGAAGCGAAATCTTTTTCCATCGTTTGAAAATACTGAATTTGTGTGTGTTTAAGAAGTTGTTAATAAATATGCTTTAGCTATTATAGTATGGAGACAGATTAGTTTTTATCTACGACACACAGGTACCCACATCAGGAATATCAACTGCTTCATGTCGGAACAAGTGATGAATTTTATGGCTCGTACAATCGCCAGTCCCGCCTATGATTATATTCAGTAGTTTGCAGTAGAAGACATTCAATAATTTTTAACCCACATTTTCATGTATTTTGTATTTCCTTTAAAGTTACATTTTTTATAAACACTTTTATTTAATTTGAATCTTTTTGGTATGTGCAAAGAGGGAATTATTTTTTTATCTATTTCTCTCTTATTTCCTGATGTGCTAGAATTTTAGTATTTTGTACAGTTCCGTATTCTCGCTGAAAATATATTATTTAAATATTTTAGAACATAATTATCAACTAATCGTTTAATTTAATGAAATTTTATTTTATAGGAATCGCGCCACCTGACAGTGAATTTGTGAAAAGTTGATATCAAAATGTTATAATATTTATAATAATGAATTATTAATTAACGACTAAAAAGACAAATATTAAAAAAACATAAATTTAAGAACATTAATTAAGGTATTTTTTTTCGAATTCCTTCTGTTAATGTGGCACAGAAATATGTTGAACTTTTTCAAAGATCAGAAAAACTTGCAAAACGTATCTCTGTTTTTAACCTATCTAAGGTATACCAATACACGCCCAGTGTCTCTCTGATTTCAGAAATTTTAAATGTCATGTGAAACATTTATTATTTTGTGTGCAAAAGTAAGAGTCAGGAAGAAGTGTATAAATGAGCTGAGAAATTCATGTAGATAAAGTATCTTTTTCCAGCAGGATTATTTATGTTGGTCATTAAGCTACTTACGAGCATCTCTTAAAGTTTTTTGTTGCAAGTTTTGCTATTTAAGTTTTGTAGATTTGCCAAGAAGCAAGAAGAAAATAAAATCTCAAATTGTCTTGATAAATTAACTGTTATATTCCAGTTTTTAGATCTTGCATTTTTCGTCTATCTTTTTAATGTTGAAGAGTTTTACAGAGCCAGATACAAACGCTTTTACAGGGATATTTTTCAAAAAAGTATTTTCGATTCAAATATTTTTGCACTAAATTACAAAACAAATCAAGACCTTACAACAAGTTTATGGTAAAATGAATTTCGCATGTGTCTAGGTTTTATACGGAAAAGACGGATAAATTTTATATATCTTATATATAAATTCTAAAAATTACTTATAAATACATATATTAAAAAATTAATTTATATTTTTTATTTATATGATCATTAGATTATCTTTTTTATATTTTAGTATTTGATATTAGTTTTTATTTGTGAATAATTCAAATTCAGAGATAATGTTTGCAGATGCCACGCGCAATTAAAATATATTTCAAAACTTTTGACGAAGACTTACGTCTCTCCACAGTGGTCTAATTGTGTGTCGGAAAAGGAAAAAATTATGACGCTTTTTGTGACATTTTTAAACGGTTATACCTCCGCAAACCAAATAACACAGAGAGTTTGTTTCAGTTTCATTTAACAGAAAACAGGTAGACATTGAAGATTGCAAAAAGAATTTTAGAATTTGGAATCACAGTTTAGTCACAGTCTAGCTTCAAAGTTGGTGAAAATCACTAAAAATTGTGAAGACGTCACAGTGACCGATGAGCGCGCACGCAGACTATTCAGGTACATTTGGCTATTCATTCATCGATCTTACGTTCACGCGAAATATTACTCAAGAATTGTTGAATGACGTCGAATTTCGTGCTAAAGTTAAACGCTTACAGCCACGCAACCAAACAACAGAGTTGGTTTTAGTTTCATTTAACAGAGAAAGATTGACATTGAAGATTGCAAAAATAATTTTAGAATTTGTAATTGCGGTTTAGTCACAGTCGAGTTGCAAAGTTGGTGAAAATCACGAAGAATTTATATAGATAGAGTCACATGGTCACACTAGACTAATAGTCACTATAGACTTGGTCACACTTGACTAATAGTCACATAGAACTACTTTAGTCACAGAAAGTGACAGTTGAGTGAGGTAAGTAAGTCTATGCCCCTCAATCCCAGCGACTGTTTCGCAGAGACAGCCTCTTGTCGAATTTTTTATCATGTTTAATCGTCTTAAAATTCTTCAAATGCAAAATATCAGATTGATTTTTATGTTAAAATTTCGACCAGGAAATAAAAATATCATTTATTAAAAAATATTTAAAATTGCGTGTATTAATGTGGCAGTTGTGTCTACTTAAAAATTTGCGAAACAATATATTAATGAAAATTGATATCTGATGTTACAATTTTTAGTTCTGAATTTTAAGTTTCATGCCAAAAAACGAAAGGAATCAATTGTAAATATCAAAGAAATGACTTATAACAGTAGGGAAGTTTTATAGTGACTATACTTTGGGAAATAAAACAATTTCAAATAAAAGGACTGTAAGGTAAGCAAATAAGATACTTTCGAATAAGTTAAAGAAACTTTCAGCGCAAAGCCAGAATGGGTCTATACATAACAGAAACACATTTACTTGTTAATAATCTAAGATTCGAAGTGGTTCATATTTTTTCCAAATGCATTAACACACGCACTTGCGTTAGCAGTTATAATTCTAAGATAGCATCAGTTTTCGTTAAACCGTCTTATTTTTCCTTACGAATCGCATTTCCCTCATGTATCGCGTAATCGATAATATTTCGGTAGAACCAATTTTGATAGTAAATATTTCAAAATAATGGCTTTTAATAAGAAAAGAATAATAATGCAAAATTATTGCTTTTAAAGATGTGCTAATGCAAGTGAATGCTCCGTAGTTTAAAATAGGAACAATTTTCTTTATTTCTCGTTATCATAGCATATTCTTTTTATAAACAGACTTTTTTTTCTATTTATCATTATTTTAAGGGCTTTTATCTAAAGTATCTTATAAAAGATGTCGTTTAGATATAATAAATTTGATAATGAATTTTAGCAGCAGATGGTTTTTAATGACAAAAAAAAAAAACGCATACTTGTGTAAATTCCGAGTTAATTTTATTTTATTGTTTCGTTCCCAGTCTTTGAAATAAAATAAGACCCTTTACGGTAATTTTGTTAATTGCCTTTACTAGTCTTCTTCTTTAATTTGTAATATAAAGTTCAGCTGTTGTTTCAAACCTTAATTAATACTTTATAGTTGTCCAAAATGGAAAAGCAAATAATTCTCCATAAAAGTAATAATTATGTGAATGAGAAGACTGAAAGATCATTTGAGAATTTTTAAGAAACTACGACGAGGAAAACTTTCCGAATTGTTTTATTTTCAAGCAAATATATTACTTGCTGTGTTATAGTTGAAGCAAATACTATTACTGCTTTTACTTTTTTCTAGTAAGAGAAAAGTATTATTAGTAGTTAGTTACTACTTTTTTATGAATATAAATACAACTGTGTATACTAGCAGAAACGAGAAAAGTGTTATAAAAATGCTCAATGGAACAAAAAAATTATAAGATTTAACATCAAAACCTTTATCGCAGCATCATTTAAAGAAGTAGAAAGTAAATGAGTATTGGGGAGAGAATATATCAGCTGTAATTTTATCAGTCCTTTTATTTTTTTCCCATATGAAAAGGGAAAAATTCTTTTCTTTCTTTCCCTTGATTCATACAACTATTTTTTTTTTTAAAAAAAGATTGGAAGTCTTAGCGGAGTCTTTACAAAAATGCAACATTGTAATAATAAAGAATTCTAAGAGAAAACTGTCAAATCAGGAACTTATTCAAGATTAAATTTATATACATACTTTGTAGTGTCATTTTAATTCATTAATTTTGGTTTAACGAAAATAAGTTGCAGGAAAAAAACAAGATCATAGAAAAAAAATGAAGTAGAAATATTTTTACCGGTTTTCACTGTTACAAAAACGATGATAAATATGCCATTTACTGAATCTTTAGATGGAGAATAAATTTTCTATTAAACTGAGTAGATAAGGTTAATATTTTTTTGAATTTTTCACACTTTTTTGTGAGCTTTTCAGCAGAAAGCAAATAAATTTTAAAGAAACATGAGTGTAATACATTCTGATTTTCAAAGCTAGCACTCTAAACGCTTCTGGATTTGCAGTTAATTTTACTTATATGAAAAAACAGCTGAGCATTATTCTTTCGCACATTTATAAAGGAAAATTTTAACGCAATAGAATGATGAAAGAAAAAAGGAAGTATCGAGCTACATCGTTTCATACAATGAGTGAACTATTTTCCGTTGTTAAAAGGAGAACGGAATGTGGCATTACTTCTTAGGAAGAATGGGATAGACTGAGTAAAAATAGAACTTAACAGATATTATAACTCTGTGCACAGTGGCGGTTCGTCAGCTCAGAAACAGGCATTGCTGCAAAAGTTGTATAGACCTAAGTTGTAGGAAATTTTATGCTGATTATTTTGGTATGTAATGATGATATACTAAAAATTGATAGTCTTTGAGTTATAAGCCAAAAACTGGGAAATTGTTTTCATGTTTTTTGGCTATAACTAGAAATCTAATAAAACTTTTTGGTGGCAAACCTCAGATTCGTAATCAGCAACCCAAATAACTAAAAGGAGCAAAAAATTACAACTTCTCCAGAATTTGACTTAAAAAAACTACTTAATGGCTGGGCTATAGAGAAAAAGCGGAAAAAAGCCAAATGAGGAAGTTGCGCCAAACGAGAGCTGTGAAAAGCGCAATTTCAATGGGAGAAAGGGTTGCTTTTTTCTCCCGCCTGAGCTCTCCGTGCTGCTCAGCGCGCGAATTTTGATCCTCTGTAGGGGAAAAACTCTATGCAGCTCTCGACTGTTTTTGTCTTAATTCCTGATTGATTTTCCGTCTTCCTTTTACGTTTTTCTCTACTTTATTTGCCATTTTCTTTGATCGTTGAACTCTCAAAGTGGAAAAGTAAGCCGATTAGAATGAAAACGAAAATACAAGCTCTAAAAGTAATTTCAGTGGGGACTGCAGCTTTGCATCTCTAATGGACGAGCCGCCACTGTCTGTGCATAAAACTTTCAGTGGAATAAAAAAGGGGACAATCTTTTCCTCGGTTATATAAGTTAATTAAAATGAAAGAAGTATCTTTCGAAAATACAAATTCCTTCCTACTACTTCGTAGGTACAGTACCAACAAATAATGTTTTATCCGGAGGTACAGTACCTACAAAAATCAATTTCCCTTTTTTAACCGCCCGTGGTGTTAATTGCTCTAGGTTCCTCTCATTAAAAATAAAGCTACATACAAGCCGGCAGAAAAGTACTGTAAGTGAAACTGTCAGCAAGGTAATTTGAAGACAGAACGATAGATTCGTATTGGGAGTAAAATCTTATGGCTCAGACTTCTTAGTAAATCTTAGTTCACAGCATCTGTACGATCCCGTATACAGAGATAGAAAAATTTTACCGGTGCAGCACCTATACTGTTAGTTAATAAAATACTAATTAAACATTCGCTTAGGAAGATAAAATCCAATGTTAATTTCAGCAGCTAAAATTGATTATATTTAATAATAATTAAATTAAACAATTTAGATCCAAGTATTTAAAAAAATGATTGGAGGCTCTCTTTGCCGCTGATGTTAAAAGCGTAGGACTACTTTACTCGCGTGACTCTTTTGTTTTTCGAAGTTTCTCTTAAGTTTTTTTTTGTAACTTCTGTTGTTACCCTTTGTCTTTAAAATAAGACATTAGTTATGTGTTTAACATATGTAGTTACCGAGATATAGAGGATCTCCCATACCAAGATTTATGGCGTTTTGGCATGTGAATCAATTTCCTTCCTGAGACCCTAATGGGGGGAACGTATTCCTACATTAATATTTTAACTATTCCAATAGAAGCGTAACTTCTACGTTATACGATCAGATAATTGACTATTATCTGATAAAAGAGTTAGTTATAATAATTATATGAGCCATTATTGGCAGCATCATTCATTCAGGTTTTTTGAGAGCTTGATATATCAATCAGTATTATCGTCTGATTTCTCGACAGCAACATTCAATCCGTGACTTTAACTAACTTCACACTTCCAAGTTCTCATCTGGTTGCTATAGTTTAGGGAAAACTATTCCCTTCTCGTTGTTAAATTTATCATCGAGGTGTAGACTTAGCTTCAGATTGAGGTATAAGACAGATTCGGTATCGGATAATTGAAGTCAGCCTTCAGAAGTTCATTAATTCATTTGATTAAGGATAATATTGCTGGAGTATCACGAAACATCATGGAATCGAAAATAACATTTCATAATTGAAATTACTTTGTCTAATTCTTTAAGAACTATAAGTGGTGATATTTATAGTAGAAATCAATATGAATGAGGAAATTTTATATTTATTCATAGATTACTTTAAAAGTAACGAAATATTTATTGCCGACTCTAAATTCGAAAATGACGTTACGCGATACATGTCATAAAAGTGCTCATTTGCAAAGAATTATTATCTATTTTCAAATTAATTCAATCATATTCTAATAATATTAAATTTTAGTTAATAATATATTGCGCTATTTTGGAAATGATAATCATCAGGTAAATTAGGTATCAATATACAGGATGATTCACAATTCACTCACAAACTGATACGGGATGTAGAAATCACAAAAACAAGCCAGAATAGCATAGGAATAGTGACAGGAAACGCCAACCAATAGAGCTAGAGGATGCATGAAGATGCAGTAATGACAGGCCAATAACGGGTGATAACTCTTTAATTAGCGATATATTACACTTAGAGAAAACGTACAAGCATCTAATTTCAACTGCTCAAAGTTCTTACTCCGCTTGGATTGGTAAATCCTTTCGAAGTTACACGGAATTTTGCTACAATTTGCAGTTGCCATGGAGATTTTGCGTCGAGGTCGTCATGTCCGCCATTTCAGCATTCGTAGACTGTTGTATGTTCTTCAAACTCAGTCGGAAATTATATGACTAACACTGGCATTGAAGTACAGTGCCCTCTAGCTCATCCGCCTGGCATTTCCAATCACATTTTGCAACATTATTTTAGCTTTTTTGTGTGTTTCCTGCCTTCAGCTTGTACGTTGGACTTTTAATCGATATGTTTTTAAACCGTAATTACACATAATTGAATATGTTTAATAAGCATAACAAAAGTTAGGTGATGTAAACAACTTTCAGCCCATAATATCCAAGGAACTGAACTCTTGGAAAACTTTCAGTTCATGAGTTTTTCTTTAGGCTGAGGCAATAATTCAC
>BGPR01026895.1:0-15314 GCA_013235015.1 Araneus ventricosus | reverse complement strand
TTCGTAGAGCACAGTCTTCAATGTTGTATATTATTTTATATATGAATTTATTGAATATGTATATACCTGCTTTCGTACAATTTATGTTTTCGTAGAGCACGATCTTTTGAATCTGTTTCTGTGGTAGCTCCAAAATGTGAAATATTTAACTGTGTTTAGTGGGAAGTTTTGTGTGGTTGATTGTCAAGTATATTTTTTTTTGCTTTACATTTTTAATTTGTTTCAATGTTGTATATTATTTTATATATAGGAATTTATTGAATATATATATACCTGCTTTCCTACAGCACAATCTTTTGAATCTGTTTCTGTGATAGCTCCAAAATGTGAAATATTTAATTGTGTTTATGGGGGAGGTTCCTGATGCTTTCACTATATAAAAAACGGCCCTTTTCAGGGCCAAAAAATTTTATTCCTTCGTTATTAAGGTGAAAGCATTAAAAGGAAATCAGCTTTACTTTGCAAGTTTTATTTGAAGAAAAATATCTTTTTTGGGGCTAAAAAATTTTATTCTGTGCTGATTTAAGTTAAAGCATCAGAAGCAAAATAAAGCTGATTCATATATATATATGAAGATTTTAGAATAACTTCTAGGACACACAGTGTCTTCATTATAGCGAGCGAAGCGAGCAGGGTTTGCGTAGCAAACCTGGGAGGATTGCAACGCAATCCTTCTGGGGGTTGGCGAGCTTTAGCGAGCAGGGGGCAGAGCCCCCTAGTAGAGGTAAAATTATCATTATAGACATGCGCATCTCAAAAGCGATTATCGGTGTAGGGAGGTACAGAATTCATTGAGTAAGTAGGAATTCCGCAGGGACCAAAGACAAAATATTTATAGAAAGGTTTATCGTTATAGACAGTAGCGTTATACACTGGTTCCACTGTATTTTGAAATAAATAGCAAAGTATAAATGAATTTCTTTTAAATTTATTATTATTCCGATGTCATATTACTCAGCAAATGGTCAATGGAAATGTAGGACTGCAAAATTTGTAAGGAATAGTGTATACTGTATCAGCAATTTAATTCAATAAAATAAGCAATTCAAAAGTCTAGGAAAATTGCCGGAAAACACGAAAGTTCCTTATTTCATTCTCAAAAAAAGAAAATAAAGATAATTTTTCATTAATTTAAATCGTCTTTGATATAAATTTAGATGCACGCATTGATCTTGTTCTCATTTCGAGGCAGTGGCGAATGTCAAACCTCATTGCTTATATAAACCAAAACACTAACTTAACAGACTTAACTCACCTGACAGTAAGAATAATAATGAACACTACAATAATTTCGATAATTTAATAAAAAGTACGATGAAACAACTAGCCAAAAATGTGGCCGACCATATCAACGCTACAAGTACAAGTGAAATCACTAGAAGAGTAGGACAATTTTTGAACCCGTCCAAGCCAGAAAGCAATGCTTAGACGTTTTTATTATTTTTTTTAATGAAAAGGGAAATTAAGAACAAAATGTTGTAGTAATTTTAAATAAAGTCAAGATTTCTGGCTTAGCTTTGTGAGAGGAGGGGCTGCAGCCCCATAGCACCCCTGGATTCTCTATTGTCTCGAGGAATCTTTGATAATGTTCCATGACTTTCGTAGCTATTGACCATTGGTTTATTTCATAATGTACAGAATGATTTCTGAAAGAAATCAGAGTAACAATTTAAATATATATATATATATATATATATATATATATATATATATATATATATAGAAATAAATTCGAAGGAATTTATCGAAGGAATGTAGTACTTTATTTAATGATTTTTTACATTTTTTGAAGAAAGGATACAATTTGTGACTGTTTTAAGTTTTTACTCTTCTCGGAAATAACCAATTTTACGTTCGCTTTTCGGTTTAAGTAAATATCTAACCGATTTGTTTGTTATTGCGTGGGAATTTCCGATGACATCATCTATTTTCCCGAAAGTCGCTTGAGTTGAAAGTTTAGCTGGCGGACGATTACAAACCGTATCAGAAAATTCCTTGTCAGAAACGGAATTAGAGCCTGAAAGGCACAAAAATTCTTTTGTGAAAACGTTTATATACACACAACATACTGGTTAGTTAATTTAAATTAATCTCTTATTAATTTTAGATTTGATTAAAAGCATTTAAAAAACGCTTACCTTAATTCTTTAATCAAAGAAAATTTAACAATGATTGCAAGAAATTTTCTCAATATGTATTAAGATATCTTCCCTGAAAAATAAATTCAAATGAAGCACAAATTAGAAAGAAATATATAATAATAATAATTGTCTGGCAACATATTTAAATATAATATAGGAGGAAATTTTCAGCTGAAATACTGGGTGTTTCAAAAAAATCATCCGGGTTTTTTTTTTTTTTAGATCATAACTTTTCAGCTTTTACTCCGTTTTGATCGAATAATGTACAGATAGAAAGGAGGAATCTCGAGTTTCACACAGTTGCCGACAGGAAGTGCGAACACTCTTCCTTCACCCGCTACTTCAGTGCTTGTCAAGATGGCGAAATGGAAAATAATAGGTCAAGAAGAGGTAACTAAATGTTTCGTTAGTTGTGGAATCAGTAGCAGAGATATCGAGAGAAAATTAGATTTATTCGTCGAATCGACGGCGGAAGATCAATTGGCAGATCTATCGAAAGTTGCTCGAAAAGAGTACTATCAGAATCCTTCCAACACGAAGCAGCAGTGGGGTGCTTTGATAATTACAGTACCTATTGGGAAGAACGCCTTTTGGTTAACGAGTCTACCGCAGGTAAGAGTTTTTTAAATGATTTTAATCAAATCTAAAATTAATTTGAGATAGATTTAAAAAACTAACCAGTATGTTGTGTGTATATAAACGTTTTCACAAAAGAATTTTTGTGCCTTTCAGACTCTAATTCCGTTTGTGACCAGCAATTTTCTGATACGGTTTGTAATCGTCAGCCAGCTAAACTTTCAACTCAAGTGACTTTCGGGAAAATAGATGATGTCATCGGAAATTCCCACGAAATGACAAACGAATCGGTTAGATATTTACTTAAACCGAAAAACGAACTTGAAAAATAGTTGTTTCCGAGAAGAGTAAAAACTTAAAACAGTCACAAGTTGTATACTTTCTTCAAAAAATGTAAAAAATCATTAAATAAAGTACTAATTTCTCTTTAGATAAGTCTGAAACTTCATTTTGAATACGAAATATTTGTCAGACTTCTTTATATTATGTATTATAGCAATTATCTTTTAATTTTAACGAAAGCCCTACAGAGCGACCAAATTTTCTCGGAACGGAAGGGTGGTCGCTCAGAGAGGTTTAAATGTGTATCGATATGTTTGAAAACTGGCTTTTCAAACAGTTCGAAACCGATTCGGATGACTTCATTTTCCAGCAGTATGGGACACACCATACAGGAGCTTGGAGAATCGAGAACTTTTGAACAATCGCATTCCCCAACGATGGATCGGCCTTACGGGACCTGACAATTCAGTTAAAAATCATTGGCCTCCAATATTGCCGGACCTCTCAGTGTGCGATTTCTTCTTGTGGGAGTTTATAAAAGGCTACGTTTATGTGCCTCCACTTCCAGCTACATTATCCAAACTGAAGATGCGCATAACAGCAGCAGTGGATGAAAACATGGTCGCAACAGTTTGGGACAAATTTGACTACCGTATAGATTTACGCCGTGCGTCGAAAGATGGACAAATTGAACACGTTTAATTTGGTTTGCAAAAAACTTAATGATCAGCTACGTAATATAAAATTAATCATAAGTGTCTACGTTCAATATTTTTCATAATATATGCATTTCAAATTGGTGAAATTCCTGTATTTCAAAAGAAATAAGAAAAACCTTCAGGTTAATTTAAAATTAATGGAACTATTTTCTTTCTGCATAATTTATTTATTTATTATTATGAAAATGCCAACCAAATTTGTTAAAATATGAATAAAATATATGTAACCTGGGTCTTCTTAAATCTCTTGGTGTTTATTATGCAAAAATTTCAACGTAACATTGTATCATATGTACAGCCGCAGAAAAAAAAAATGATCCGCCCAGCATTATTCTGAGGTCGTTAATCATGCAGTGAATCAAAATGTACCATTTTAGTGGGAATACGGTATATTAAAAGATTTTAAGTTTCAAATTTTCATAAGAGTAATTTACACAATTAAACTTCCACTAACTTCAAAATTTTCAATATCAAAACCCTTTTTTGATATCGTAAATAAATTCCTCATTAAAAAATACCCCAACATATAAATTTTGCTTATTATACCATGAATAGATCGGAAGATATTCGACATTTTGCGTCCTCGATATCAAAGGTGTAGACTCCACATGTAAATAGTGAAATTCTGTGAGAACATTTAAATGCCGGTGGTAGATTTCTAATTTATTTCACATTAAAATTGCCACTTAAAAAGTAATTATATATATTTTACGATCGATAAATATTTGACATTTTAAGGTGGTCGTCGAAAACGTAGAATTCATCAAAATAATATCAGTATCACTAAAACGTATAGCTGAAGTTTAGAATTTTGGATAGATAATCCAGAATTTCAAATTTTTTTCTCCAGAATCTTCAAAATGCAGTTAAATATAAAAGAATTTAAAAAACCCAAATATTCATGAAATTTCTTTACGTAACTGGGAAAAATGCTAAATTTTTTTAAATCCAAAATTTTGTCTTGTGTGTTTAGTAATCCGACAATAATACACACTTCTTGAATTATGTATCCACATGTTTTAAATTAATCGTATCTTAAAAACAAAAAAAGAATTTTTAAGATTTCATATGATATTCAATTATTTTTTATTCTTATTTTTCTATTTTAAAGAAAAAAAATCAACGAGTGAAAAAAACGTTATTTCACAATTGTAGGCATTTGGTATGTGAAATTAACAATACATCAAATGAATTTAAATTCAATAATAGGTGGAAAACTGGTTGAAAATACTGTATATACCCCACTGTTGTCATGACAGCAGGAATAGGTTTCGTTTCCGTCAACGTCATAATGAAGTATGTGATTAGTTTCGAGTCTTCCGTAGGATGGCGCCGCAATCTAAGAGAGAAGAAATGTTAAAAGAGTTGTTAAACTGACAACGGTAAATAAAATTGTGTTTCTTCGTCTCTATGGCTCCCGCATTCCTTCTTATGCATTCGCACAGCGTTTAGAAATCCACGTGCTTCTGAAATTGGAATAACCATTATAATACTAAAATGTAATAATTGTGATGGTTTCAGCTGCTTGGGGCAGCAGGCCCCACCAAAATCTAATACATTAGGGCTTAAGTGGAAATGAAAATTAGACCTGATAATCAAAATGCATAAACCAGTATGAGGAAAATCAAATTTAGGAATAAATTAAATTGATAAAAAGTTACAAACTACATAAATACAAATAGTATATTTAAAAAAATAATAATAATAATTTTAAAAAGAATATAATAGGAGATTAGAAAGTTGTGAAAAATTAACTAAGGCAGAAAAAGGTTAAAGAAAGGAATGCACAACAGTGCGTGGGGAAACTCAGAGAGAGATAGTCATTCTTGGTCTCTTACGATTCTGTTTATCATTATGATCATAAACAGGAATTTTGGCTAATTCGGGGTTATTGATATCCGGCAGTTTTCTATAGAAATTTTTGGCAAGTTTTTGAATGAACTGCTGAAGGGAGGGGACATTTAAAGCATTTCGAATATCAATATTTCAATGGAACAACCTGGCAATTGCAATCATTCTTAGGGTTTTGTTTCCAAGCGCCTGAATGCTTCGTAAGCTACTTCTGGCAGTGCAGGCCCAGATGGGACTCGCGTAAGTGAGAATTGGTCCGAGGTACGCTAAATAGATCAGTACCTTGTGGTTGAGATTTAGACTCGAGTTCCTACAGATTAAAGAGTATTGGGCGCCGAATGCTTTGTTAAATTTTTCCTTGATCTGGCTAGTATGGGCTCTGAAGTTCAGTTGCTTATCCAGGATAACCCCCAAATATTTCACTTATAGGGGTCAGAATTCCCACTTGATGTACGTGTGCCTGAAGTTTTCTTGGTGTAGAGTCTGAGTTTTTAACAAAAACAGTGAAGTGCCTATTCGTAAGATATGATTGCATTATCTCAATAATGTATCGAGGAAATTTGTAAACAATTAATTTGTGAATCAGATCCTCGATCCACACTTTATCGAAGGCTTTTGCAATATCTAAGGATATGGCTCCAGTAGCCAAATTGGAATTCTCCCATTCATTAATATGCTCTACAACTCTAAAGAGTTGATTGTTCGTGGAAAGTTTAGGGGTAAACCCAAATTGCTGAGGCATGGGAAGCCTGAATTTTCTGGCATGTGTTAGATACCTATTTAGGATTAATTTCTCTCCTAGTTTACTGAGAGTTGGTAACAACGAAATTGATCGGTAACTAACAGGGTGAGTCGGATCCTTTCCCGGCTTCAAAACTGGCAGAACTCTAGCCGTTTTCCAGCAGTTAGGAATGTGTCTGAATTTGAGCGTGTGATTAAAAATTTCAGTCAGTTTTAGGATAATTTGCAGAGGCAAATTTTTTAGCATCTTATTTGTAATGGAGTCAATTCCAGGTGCTTTGTTGATTTTAATGTGCTACACAAAGCAAATAATCTCAGAAGATTGAACCTTTTTGAACTTTGAAGTGCGGACTTCATTTTTAAACTCTCTAATGGATTTTTCAACTGTTCTCTCGGTATTTTTTAGTCACCAAATTCATTGGGGGTGAATTGACTCTCTAGATGATCAGCAATAATATCCCGGTTTTTCCATTTCTGTGTGTGATGGCAAATTGGTGCCTAGGTTTTCGAATTGAGTAATTTCAGATCTTTCAGATTTCAGCCTCTTAGTACGACGCCAGAGGGTGCTATCATATATGTATAACTGCTCGTTTTGGTTAATGTATATACTTTGACTGAATTCGGACATTGCATTTCGAAATCTTGCCTGTGCACGGTTAAATAAATTCTTTGAGGTAGGATCTCTGAACCTTTGCCAGACCTTCTTCGATCTATTTCGTTCCGTTTTCAGTTCTCTTAAATCAGGGGGCAGGTAAAGTTCCTCGTGATGCTTTAACGGACTAGAGCTATTATTGTAAGCATTGTTAATGTCACTCATAATTTTATTCTCTTCAATCTCAAGATCGTTTGAATTTAAAATTTAGGGAAATATAATTTTAACATTTTCATTCAAATGATTTTTAAAATTGTCCCAATTCGTCGAGAACTTTTGCCTTTTTATAATGAGAGGTGCAATATTGAAATCAAAGTTCAATATTATGCAAGATCAGCAATAGATTCGATTTTATACCTATAGGCGAAATTTTTTGTTAATGCTAGATCGATGGTTGTGGCCGAATTCGGTCCATATTTAGTGGGGGTTGGGTTGAGTCGGTATTTCAAGATTTTTACAGTGCGCATATTTATATATGGCTTTACCTGTTGCATTTATGCGCTTACAATTCCAGCTGGTATGATGGGCATTGAAGTCGCCACATATAATTACACTATTATTGAGATTCGGTATTTTGTGAAGGTCATCCAAAAATCTGCTGTTTACCTGACAGGGTACATAAATCGAAGCGACCACAATTGGTGGCTGATTAGCCAAGGAAATTTTTATAATCGTGTTAGAGATATAGTTCAAGTTCGGGACAAATAACTCAACATGATTGAGGTTACTTTTGACTAAAATTCCAGCCCCACGAGAGAGTGGGGACTGTGGTCCGTCTTGGCGGTAGAAAGTATAGTTAGGGAGATATGGGGAGAAGCTATTCTTAATTTTGGTTTTTTTTGAAGAAGAAAATCTGGGTTTTTCTCGTCCACAAAGGTACGAAGATCATGAATTTTATGCTTAAGACCATTCGCATTCCAAAAGCAAATATAAAGACCAGAATGCACATCCATTAAGCAGTTTTAGGAGAAGAGAATGTGGGAAGATGCTTAATTAGGAGATGGATTTTATCTACATCATCATTTTTTCCTCGTAATTGTGAGGCCAGCCATTTAAAATCTGAACCGGCAAATAATCTTTTAGCCTAATTTAATACTTAGAGAATATCTTTTAGTTCGTTAGCTTCCACTTCAGGAATATAGTTGGCAGTAGTAGCCTCTTTTACCCTATCCATGTCAACTTGGCTTTCAGGGAGTATATTGACCAGTGATCTTTTTTTGTTTAAGTGACTAGCATAGGAAAAACTAGGGTCGGTTTTTCGCGAGGTAATTTGTTTCCTTTCATTTATAGCAGGATTTTTATTCGATTTAGGGAACATTGGACATTCTCGATAGGAGGCAACATGTCCTTCTTGTTTGCAATTTATGCATGTGACGGTTTCAGGAGGATTAGTACATTCTTCTTTGGCGTGCTGCCCACCGCATTTTATGCATATTGGTTTAAAACCACAAGTTGCCGTTCAATGATGCCAGTAATTGAAATTCAAGCATTGTATACTTCCGGTTTTCCGTTCAAATTTTACTACTTTTATCTTTAGATAGAGCAGTTAAGTAATTTCCCAGATGCCCTTATTTACTTCTATATTTGGCAATGTTACTTGGAACAGCTCTAATAGCTCTTTAGTTTTAAATCGGGTTAGTTGGACAACCTTGTCTTCAACAAATTCATATTTCTCAACTAATGCTTTTTTGAGAACATCCGCGTTTTTGTCACGCGGAAGTCCGCGTATTACAACTTTGATAGGGCGTTCAGATCTGGGTACAATTATAAAATAACCCATATAATTTGTTCTTAAAAATTTTGTTAGGCTATGACTGGTTTCATCACCCTGAGTAAACAATTTTATAAAGGGACCACCAAGGCATCAACTGGTCCAAATTCATCATTTATCTTTTTCAGATCCTGAATAAAATGTTCAATTCTTTTTAGCGTTATATTCCGGGGACGTTTAATTGGTATAATTACACCTTGTTCAACCTCATTATCGTCAACACTTAAATTATCATATTAATTTTCACTAACAACAGAATCATTTAAGTTATACTTAACACTATTTTTGGCAGTGTACCGTTTAGATGGCTGCACATATTCACTATTGTGATCCATATCATTATCATTTAATGGCACTTTGTTACTATCACTAATAGACACATTAGAACTCTCAATACCAGACATTTCATCATTAGTATTAACAATTACTTGACCAATATCACAATCGTTAACAAAATTATTAGCATTATGTTTTAAGGATCTAGACTTATTTTTATGATTAAGACTTCTAACACGTTTCCTCTCATTAGTCACATGGTAAATGGATTTGACAACAGGACAAGTTCCAAATCACTCACAGAAATTCCAGAGGATTTTTCCATTCGAGCCAGCGTAAACAGGAACGGATCATTGGGTTCCGAAGTCATCGACCACTCTTGATTTTTTCCCGGTAATGGGAGCATTTTTCCGCAAGTGCACGGAACTGCTGACACCTGGTAGGCTGATCATCAGAGATCTCAATTGACACATCGTTATTAACAAATGCCCGATAATCAACGTATTCCAGGGAGTACCCGCCCCCCGCAGGGGGGCTACCTCCAATTCTGACAAAATGTCACCCATGACGGTCAGTAATTTGCCGTTATGCCTGTAGATGTTACGAGAATGATGTTGAAGTCGTGATGTCGATGAACCGACTGAGTGATGCCGTGGTCGTGGCGGTCTGGTGAGCTGAGGGGTGGAGCTAGCTAATAAGGCTGAGCCTGTGAATCTGGCCGGCCAATGGTGAGTCTTCTCGCTGGCAGAGATGGGTGAGAGTGAGTAAGCTATGGCAGGTTACTGATTGGTTCGACAAGCGGGGAATTAGTTTCTTTGTAAAAAGTGGTACAAATGTTAAGAATCTAATCATGTCTAATGATAACAGTCGTAACTTCGAAATTAATTCGAATTTTTCTTTAATATGAATTTAATCGAAAATTTCATATTTCTTTTATGATAAAGTATTTAATATGATAAAGTGCGTGATAAAAATCCCATTCATGGAAAATGAAAATGGTGCACATTGTAGACAAAAAGATGCTGATGATCTACAATCCACTCAGGTTTGTGGAAAAAAACGTGGTCCTTATATGGACTTTAGACTGAGGTCGCTGCGAAAGTTTTTTTATCACAAGAGTGAATGTACTCACCTTCACTATATAATCAATAAAGAAATCTCACTTCTCAAATCTAAGCCGGGGATAAAACACGGCTATATATTAACTCTCCCATTGAAAAAAAGCCCCTTTTAAATCTAGCAAACGAAATGCAAACGCGTACTTCTATTTCTATCAATATGCTCAGTATAATTCCAAGCACCTGCAAGATTTTTACCAAATCAAAACAAATTTATTAATTGACAAAATATGATTAGTTTAAGTAAAATCGATACCTTTTGAAAGAGTGGTAATAATTTGAAGTATATAATAAAATTCATGAATAGACGTGCCGAGGTATTAATTTTAAATTTTTCTTTTGTATGAATTTAAACCAAAGTTTCTTAATTCTTTTATGATAAAATGCGTGTACATATCATTTGTAATATCCAAAGTTTCTTAATTCTTTTATGATAAAATGCGTGTACATATCATTTTTTTAAAATTCAAATTTGTTCATTTGTATTTTTTAAAAAAAGGCCTAGCAGAGGAAAGATTTTGATTGCATTCGGCCGTAAATTCCCTAGGTTATGAATGAAGGAATGAAGAAAGTAATTTTTGGGGCCCATGGCCCCCAAAGTTCTTTATTCCTCGTTAATGGTAAGTTGGTGATACTGGATAATTTCAGTTCTGGGAATTAGAAGATCTGTCTCTGTTGTTGGAGGCAAAGGATGTGTGGGTGGAAGTCCATCTGGATCCCGTGGGGCTATTTCTGGAGTACTGCAAGAACTGGTGCCTGTAAAGAGTAGCTACTGCTGTTCAGAGAACTCATATCTTTGGATGTGAGAATTTTTCTTTACTTGCTCTGATAGGGAAGTGACATGCCGTTTGGAACAGCTCTTCAGGATTTAAAAATTTTTGGGAAGAATGGGGGCGGGGGCGGGAAGGGTCTGAAACAGGTAGCAAGGATAGCTATTCCTCATTTTTATCAATTATAATTACAATTATATTAGAATCTTCCGGGGTCTTTTACATTTCGGATCGGGGGAATAATTTTCAAGTTGCTAAATGGCTTCATTCTCAATTGTATCAAGATTATGATAGAATTTTCTGAGACTTTTTTGATAAATTCCTTTAAAGAGATTAGAATAATTGAATTTCTTATATCTTCCACTTTAAGACCAATTATCTCAAAAACTATTAAAGCTTGAAGAAAAATCAAAGCTTCCGTTTGTATGTAATGGAACTCTCTTTAATTTGTTATAGCATATGTAATTTGAATAATGAAGAGTTTTCGAGATATTCAAGAAAAACTAAAAAAAGGGAGGAAATTCAAGATGTCGGCTACATTTGAGACCCATTATCTGGGAAACTATTAAAGCTGGTAGAAAAATAAAAGTATGTATTTGTAGAGAATTATACTCTCTTTAATTTGTTAAATCTATTGTAATTTGGAAACGGAATAACTTTCGAAATATCTTCGAAAAACTGTGAAAAATGACCATTTCACACTCTTTTCACCCCCGAAACTCGACGCTCGAGATCGTGTGACTTTTCACTACTTACTACGGGGAGGGTATGGAACAATTTGGCTCCAGAGAGAACTTTTCTTTTTGGTTGTTAAGGTTTAGCCGATTTTTAGGCTAATTGTACTTTACAAATAATAATATGGCCTCAAATTCAAATTATACTCAAAAAGGTGGTGATATATGCTGCTGGATGCTTGAGCGTGAAGGGGGACTGCGATCAGTTATTAAACACTAGAATGAAACCGATGTTTACACCTTCTTCGTAGAATTAATATGGTCGAATGAAAGCAATATAACTTTCCAATTCAAATTCAATTGGGAGATAAAAGAATGCCTCTAGTCTAAGAAACTCCCATATAAATCGAAAGAACCATATTCAGAAGGCGTGCTATCAACAGCACTACCAGCAACAACTACAGGTAATACTTCCGGTACTGCGATGAATGTCTTGGATAACGCTCCATGACTTTCGAAGATAGAACATCAGTTCCTTCATAATGTATAGAATGCATAATAAATAAAATCATAGTAACACTTTCATTAAATTAAAAATTTTGGGTCAAAAATCACATTTAAGCAGAACGAAAACGTCAACCTTTTATTTCCGCTCGAAAGGTCGGGAAGTGGCTGCTAATTAAAAAAAAAAATCCCTTTTCGGCAAGCTTAAAGGCAAAGGTAGATTCCTTTACGTTAATGTTACAAAAGTCATGAAATATTACATATTGATCAATATAGACATTAGCCCAGTGGTTGGGTAGTTGAATTTGGAATTAATTAGGGGAAAGCTGGGAATTGTTTTAATCCCTTTAGTTTAGGTCTGGAATGAACATACTATTCCCCCTCCGGCGAGGTGAGCGTTAGCCGCTGCTTGCAGATTTGTAGTCAGAAAATAGGACTTTTTTCAATAATCGAGCAATATCTCAAAAACAACTAATGCTAGCAAAACCATTGTAATACAAAAGTTTTAGAGCTTAAAATTCTGAATAAAATGAGTATCAACACTTATTGTATTCAATCAAAATTAAGCTCACAACTGCGCTTAAAAGTACTGCCTAAATCGCTAATCAAGCGCTTGAAGCGAGAACGGACCAATTTATAGGTTCACCCTACTTCCAATTATTATATATACATTTTAAATTTGATCATGATGCTTTTATAATTATTTCAAGGCTTTATTTAGTATATTTTGAAGGAAAAAACCACTGTTATTAAGATTTAACAAAGGATAACATCACACGAAAGCTTCAGCAATGGTTGAAAACGTGCTTATTAATTAGAAGCAACGGATTTCTCATTCGAGGGAAGTTCTTCAAAATAACTAAAAGATTCTTTTGCATTCAGATATTGCACGGCATTTAAATAAAGTACCGGTTATTTTGCAAAAGAAATCTTCAAAAATTATAAACTGTGCTTGAAATAAAAAAAATGATTTCAATAAAAAAAGGACCATAAACGAAATTGCCACGAACGGAGAAGAGTAATATACAACCAAATTTAAAGAAAGACTCTGAAGGAATAAAAGTTCCCAGTTCTCTTTGAAGTAAGCAAGTTGCATTGTACAAGGAATATTGTTATTGTTGTGGCTGATTATAGAATATATACCCATCTGGGCATATGGGAAACACGTGTTCATCATCCATCGATAGAATGCAAACACAGAGAGAGGATACGTTGATGACGTCGCTTTGAGAGTACACTGCTTAGTCAGTGATATCTAACGGAATAAATATCATGCTTCAGAGCTCTTTTAGCAACAGAAAAACTTTTTCTAAGCATGACATTTTGTAGAAACGTTGTTAAAGAGTCACACACGAAGGAATCGAAGTATGGAATGTTTAAGACATCTTTAAGATCTTAAAAGAGAGATTAAACAGATATTTTCTTTTGCATCTATAAATCCAAAGTTTCCGAACATCAGGATCCTTCGGAAATCAATGAAAGGATTTTTTTTGTGAACACTTCACATCTATTGCAAGTGGTATTGTTGCAGATGGAAGTATAAATTGACACAAAGCTTATGAAATCGGAGTATATTGTTTGTCAAAAACTGTTGGTAATAATTTTACCGTTGTTACATTTAAACGGAAAAACCGAGTAATGCCTATTCGTGGTTTCACTTCCAAGATGAAAGTTCATGATGAATTAATTCCTGTGAATCCAGACACAATATTCAGAAGAATCTCTCTCCTAAAAAGTCTGATGCAGTTATTTTGAATTTGAGCTGGCCCATTTCCCATTGTCACTCTTTGATGAAGGATGACTGCACAAGACCCGCAAATCAGTATTTTATGATTTATTTTCTACTGAGACTGATGTGCATTTCATTTCAGCATGTTATGTGGTTAATGGTGAATTTCTGTTACATCGTGTGTTGTGGCAGGCAAAGGAATAATTTCCCTTCATCCTGAAGAAATATGTTGATTACGCCAAAAAGCACTTCAATGAAGGAGCCACAATAGTTTTTGATGATTACTCTGAAGATGCAGTGAAAAGTACAAAATCGGTAGAACGTATCAGACGAATAAAGAATCATATATCTGGTTATGTTACGTTTATGAATCGATGTCAGCCACTAGGTCCCAAGAGAATTTTTTGATCAAATTATAAGAACAAGCAAAGCTTATAAATATGTTATGTGTTGAGTTTCAAAATGAAGGTTTTGTTGTAAAGCAAGCTGAGGAAGTTGCTGATTACCTAATAATCAAAAGTGCTTTGGAAATAGAGAAAAGGTCACAATGTGTTGTGGTTGTTGGTGAAGATATCGACCTCTTGGTTACAATAGCAGCATCTATTAATTCCGAAAATATTTTCTTCTCTAAAGCCTAGGAGAGGTAAAGCAGAAGATGCTTTATATTGTGCAGCATCCCTGAACATTGCTCCACAAATAAGGGACAATATTTTGTTTCTTCATGCGTTCAGTGGTTGCGATACCATATCTGCTCTTTTCCGGCAGGTGAAGAAAAAATTTATCAATGTTCTGAACTGCAACAAGTTGTGAACATTTTCCGTGATGAAAATACATGCCCGGATCACATAGATGAAGCAGGACAGAAAGTTTTGATAGCCCTGTATGGGAGAAAGAAAAGTGAAGAAAGAAGGGATTCTCTGATATTTAAACTTTTTCAAAAATTACTACTAAAAGATAATTTCATTTTAGTATTTCTCCCTCACTACAGCAGCTGCACGTGAACACTCTCTCCGTGCATACCTACAAGTTCAACATTGGAGTGGATTTGACAAAAGGCCCTTAGATTGGTGTTGGAAAGAAACCAAACATGGATTGTTCTCAGTCACCATCCACAAGGAACTAGCTGCTCCAGCCCCTCTCTCTATGATATCATTGCAAGTGCGCAAAAGGGTGTAATTTGACTTACATCTGTAGGAAATCTGGCATTAAATGTTCTACGATTTGCTATCACTACAAATTACAAGGGTGTACCAATTCTCTAGAAGATAGCATCATTACAAACTTAGCTAACCCAGAGGCTGAAATCGATATCAGGATGGAGGAGATAATTTTAGAAGCTGACTTGGAAGAAGAATATCAAAAGTTGCAAGTGGAGGAAAGTGACAGTAGGCAAACCGACATTAATGATTATGACTAACCTTAAACATCTATTTAATATCACTTCAATTATGCGTAATTAAATAATAAGTATTAAACTGAAAATCGTTGTTTTTCATTACGCTCTCAGTCA
>BGPR01026894.1:0-21158 GCA_013235015.1 Araneus ventricosus | reverse complement strand
GAAGAGATTAAATTCGTGTAAGGACACAACTCAAGAAAAAATAAAATAAAATCACAGTTTTAGTAATAAAACAATGACAGGTAATTTACAAATAAGGTTGGTTTTTAAGGTATTTATAATATTACATCACTATGAATTCGGTTCACATCAATGACAGGCAAATAGAGACGTCTATTTAAAAAAAGTGTTACTATACGCTTCTCTCTGCCTTGACTACGAGTACTTAGATGAGAAGCCGAAGGATATGTAATCGGTTTCTCTCTTCTGTGGTGGTAATAGCACTTTCAGCAACGGATTCCGAGACTACCACTTTTGAACAATTTTACACCAGAAAGGGGTGTCAGGCAATGAGTGATATGAACGCATTTCCGGAGTACTTTGTTAGATCACGCTCAGTAAAATGTAAACATTAAAATTCAATTATTTACTTTCGCTCCTATTTTGATGAATGTGACTCCACCCGGCGCATGCGCAAAAGTGCGGAAGGTTTCCGAATCCATTACAAAACAATAATGGTGTGGTTTTGTGTTGCTTCCATTCCGATGACGTTAAGGAGGCGGATCGAAGCAGGTGATGAACATTAGGACTCCACTCTTAGTTTTCGATTAGTTTGGCGACGGCTGCCATTCCATTGATCCCAGATGCTACAGCAGCGCAGGATTAGCACGAATTGTGGTTACATGTTTGTTAAATTGTACGCTTGTTAACTGAACTCATATCATGCTTGCTTTTAAAGTTGTGATTACCTTCATTACTTCGTTCTTTGCATCCTAGAGTTATGGCATTTCTTATTGTACTTTATTTCTTATTTAATTATAAAATAATAGTTTAATTTTTAAGAAATCTTGCTTCCATTGGAAAAGTGCCATCTGTAAATGAATTTCAGAAATAAATCGATTGCAAGTTTTCATGATAATAAATAGCGAAATATTTTAGAGGCTAATGAATAAATGTTTAATTAAATGTGGACAATGTTCAAATTTTTCCTCCACTGTCGATGGCGTTTCCCCTCTTTATTTTAAAACAGTCTTTCATCTGTTTATTCATTTTTGTAATGCATTTAATCTGAGTGAGTAGCCTCTTCAATGATAGCTTTTATCCACCGAAGCTCTCCAGCATATCTAGAAGATAATTCACCACTTCTAAATCTCTCCATTGTTATTTGGTCTATTTGAAACGAAATTAAGCCCTCTTAGCAACTGTAAGGAGAAATCATAGCTACCTAGATGACAAACTGACTCAGCGGAGCGAGCTCGTGTTTTAATTCGACCACTCGGCATTTTGTTTGTTTACTTGCAAATTTGTTCGCTACAGAGTCAAGACCTCCCTCGAATATAATTCCTTGTACGACAATTTAATTTGCATTCTTATTGCATTATCAATCAAATTACTCTGCCTTAGAATACTTTTATTTTCCAACAAATTCAAATAACTTCAGAGAGAGTAAACTTCACCTATACTTCGTAGGACACAGTCGCTAATTTGTCTAAAACTGTTATAGAAATGTTGCATTATGCTTTCATATATGAATAACTCGAAACTAACTTATTCGAAGTAGCTTCCACAAATGTATTTAAAATGTATGAAGAGTTGTCGCTTCATTAAAAAATTTTAAAGCGCATTCAATTGTTTTTATTCATGTAATATTGATGATGATTGAATAATAATTCATTTATAAAATTCTTATTTAATTTTCTTTTTCAGTTTTAAATTCTAAGATCATCAAATGTTAGAATATTAATAAATGATATAATGCTTTACTTATATATCAATAAATATTTGGTCATATCTGATTATAAGCTACTCGCTGTAGTCCACATAAAATAATAACACATCTGAAATGCCGAGAGATTCATTAAAGATCAGTCAGAAAAAAACGGAAAATATGATATGGGGTGACAAGATCGAATGGAAGTTTTATGAAGAAATGATTTGTAAGTTATAATTTTAACCTTTTTCTAGAGTTGATGTAATTAAGAAAGCAACGTTGGTAAAAGGTTGAATAACATTAAAATTTTAATCGGTAGAACAAGGTTACTTCCATGTAAAATTTATTTGATCTTTCAATATTAATGTAAAAATGTTTCATTTAGAACAATATTTCTGTCATTTACAAGAACCTTTACTTAAAGTTACGATTATTATTTAGAAAAATGTGTATCATTTAAAACATATTCCTATATTTAAAAAAAATAAACTATTTTTCAGAAGGTGATAATTTTAAAATTTCTTCTCCGGACATTATAAAAAAATTATTATATATAACAGACAAATGTATTGAATAGACGATTAAATAAACCACATGACTTAATTTTCATTTTTTTCAAAACTGCATTTATGCTGTTTTCACATTCTATAGTGTTATTTTCATAATGAGTGAAGATATGACAAAAGTAAGTAACATCACATTATAGGTACATAAAATACATGACGTAAAATATTGTAATAATTAATTTAAGAAATTAATCATATTTTTAAAGTTCTCAGCATATTGATATTATAGACTTGTGGGGTTCCTGTTATTAATTATTCAGTTAATATTTTTTCAATTGTTTACAACTTAATTCCTGTATAAAAAGAGGCTTCCCTTTATTATTGCACCAGAATTGTTTTTTGGTTTCAAAAATGTGAGTTGTTTAAAGAATGCGTGGTTCGAACTGTGCTATCGTATAACAACTCTTCGAAAAAAGATGTCTAAAACCTGGTAGAAAAAAATAGGAATTATGAATTATGAATAGAATACTTAACAAAAAATGATCATAGATTAATTTCTCACACAAACATTGTCACTAATGAAAGAAATATGAATTTCAGGCCCATGAGAACACCGCAGAAAAATCAAACTAAGGGAGAATAAAAACTATCGTAAACTCCGGCAGGTTGATGTTATTGACCTTTTAGAATATATTTTTATAAATTTTAAAGCAAGAGCGTAATCAATGCTTTCCCACAGCTTGGAGGAAAGTTCGTTTGACATATTAATGATGACCAAATTGATTTTGAATGTGTCTTTAATTTAGAAATAATAATTAAAGCATTTATCTATATACCGAATTGCATATATTCTTTTATCAAAATAAGATTAAACTAAAATTCTTAGTCTGATATTCTAATTAAATTGTGAAATTTTAATAAATATTGATGATTATAATTGATAGAATTAATAATCCCATAATATATTCGCATCTTCAAGGAATGCCATTTTTTTTCCCGCATTGTTTACAGCGCTTCACGAATTCACGATTTTTAATTTTAGTGACATCTATTACCTGAAATCTGCTGTAACGTGCTATCGTTACATGCAAGATATATTTAAATGTAAAAAGAAATTAAACGCGCAAGTTATAAAAAATATTCACAATTTTTTTTTACCTTTCCAAGTTTTATTCATTGTTCAAAATATGGAAAGATCACAGAGTTTCTGAAATGTTACAATATATACTGAATATATTGCAATATATTGTATTTAATATGAATACAATAGCAGAATTTGTTTTGCAAAAAAAATCAAATCTTACTAACTTCATGTTAATTTTCCGAAATAGAATGAAGTACCAAGAAAGGCTATTGTCATAAAATTTGTTGTTTCTTATCTATCAGTAGTAATAAAATTAACCCTTTGAGCGGTTTGCTATTTTGATTTACTTCCGTTTAAGTCTCAAAAATTTGCTTCTGAAGTAAATAATTCGATCTTTATTGCGTTAGATCAAATCTCTGATATCTTAAGAATATTTTATCAATGGTATTTTAAGAAATGATACATATAAAGCTGAAATATCTGCTTTTGAATTCAGTATGACGAACGAAAAAATACATGCAAAGCGCTTAGTATTTTAATATAAAATATCGTAATACAGCGTGTTTCCAAACCCGTGGTACATGCATTAAGGGGGACTAGGGAAGCACAGTCATCTAGGCACAGTTCAACTAAGCAAACACAGATCACAACACAATGTTTACTGGGATTGGAACCTCCAAAGCCTTGATGCAGCTTTACAGCAATTTTTTTCACTTTCTTGTTATGAACACGATAAAAATAGTTATTTCGATTGGATTTCATTTGGCGAAAATGTGTTGTAAAGAGAGAGAAATCTCGGACATACATCTAGATCAAAGGGAACAGAAATTGCGTGTGCATAGAAAATTCTATTTACCCAGAACTACCTTACAATTGAAGACAGAAAGACAATTGGGATTTTTGAAAATATTCATAAAAATATCACCATAACGAAACATCGTTGTATTGAACGATTTTCGATAACAATAAATGTTTAGAAGTTATTGGCTGGAAATGGATTTTAAAACTCTAACATTCATTGCTTTTTAATCTAGTCTTGCTCACCTAGTTAAAAGCTCACTTCATTTGCAACATCATCCACTTTATTAAATCCTCATATCTCAATATCTTATAAAATTAACAGGGCTAATTTGTAGAAGGTGGATTTTATTTCCTTATAATTCCGAGAAAGGGACATCACGAGTGCGCAGATTATAAGACTTTGGTTAAATAAGCGGAGTCTTGCTTTTTCCAGGGTTATAGCAATGGCGGTGTAAGTACTAACCGTTGACAGCCAATACCTGCTACGGAGGGGGTAGGTGCATGGGGCGGGGATGCCTCTTTTGTAACTAATATTGAATCAACATATACTATTTGAGGTGGCAAGCCATTCAGACGCACCGGACATTCATGTTCTAGAGAAAGGGGATTTCTTTATGAAATTTTCAAATCCAAAAAATAATTAAAGGAAAGGAAACATTTATCTGTGCTATATAATCTATTTTCATTTATTAAAAATCTTGGCTACGAAACATCCAGTTATATGCTTACTACATGTTGAATAAATGAAGAAAAGGATCCATGTCGTCGAGCCGGAAGTTGATGAAGAATTAGTTTTGTTCTGAGTTATAAGGAAAAATAAATATTATTACCCTCCATAAATTATATCTGAAAGTGTAATAAGGGTTTGAGATATAAGGATGATAAAGGTTGAAAGAAAAGGCAACAGAAGAGTTCCTCAACGGATCTCAAGAACCAGATGTTCACAGATTACAAGTAATGTGTTTCTTCCTTTAGCAAAAATCTTCAGGATATGTTTCTCACACTGCTGCCTAAAATTTTCAGACAAATGATGCTATAGAGAGATGGCACCTAGTTTGAAAGCTGCTTTTATGTGCCACACATCCGTGCATTGAGTGTCTGCATTACCCGCTGTTTTGCTTCGCACCGTCTACAAAGAAGATCTCCCGTACCCTCCTCTTGACATGGTTTATGGCAAAACTCTGTGCACGGCCAGTTCGTTCAACAAGAACCACAGGCTATGGAACATAGTTTTAAAAAGGAATTAAAACGCTATATTCAGTAGTTGCGAGAAACTTCGACATTTAAGCATTCTGCAAAATCAACTTTTGTGAAAAAAGATTTCATTGTTTGTTCAAATGTCTTTCTGCGTTTGGAGGCTGTACAGCCTTCCCTGTCACAGCCTTGTAAAGAAATTCATAAATATTTGTTTCGAAAAAACTAAAATTTCATCATCCTCAAGGTAAATGAAAAAGTAACCTAAAAAAGCTCATTATTTGTCGTTCAATGCTAATTTGTCTGAAAGTAACATATATTCTCTTAGACGACACATCTTCTCCCACTCCTTCACCAAAGAAGTTGTTACCTTTGACTGAAAAATAACCTATACTTACCCATACTATTGGGTATTCAGTTTCCGGCTAAGTTTCAAGAGTATTTATCTTAAAAATTTTAAATTCCAAGAGTTTTCTCCCAGGAAGGGGTATGGTATCGTAGCGCTACCGTGAAGCAACTCATCTGTTATTTAATTGTAAAATGAATCATTTTTTGTATATAGCCACATTGTTGTCATTTGGATTATTCGCGCGATACGTTGTTGTCTCCTAAGCTAATGAGATGTAAAACTAGTGCAGATCATGTAAAATAAATGTGTATAATTTAATCATCTCTTTTATTACTACGAAACAATAATACCTTTAATCCAAAATGGCGCCCTCTATTTCTTGAAGTGGCAATTTCTAGGCATAATTTATTCTTTCAAAATTTGTTACATACTACTTGCCATTTGGCATGGAAAACAATAAAATATGAAACATTAAAAGCTTTTAACCACTTAACAGCTTCGCCCGAACACCGTTCGAGCACTGGAAAAGGGGTCTTCCTTGCCCAAACGCCGCACGGGCACGTCATTTTTCTAAGCCAACCCACTGATTTTAACTTTCTTTACTTTTAAATTTTTCTAGTAAATGGCTCTAGCAGAGTCCAATTAATGTTGGGTAGTAAAACAAGTGTAAACCAGTTTATACGTCCTATTTTCTGCTGCAATAAAAATTGACAAAAATTAATAAAATCAAGACTTGCATCTCTTTTGACTGCTGATGTGAATTTATAAAATCAATTTTTATACAAAATTGCTTAGAAAAATGTGCTTAGTTTTGGACACAATATGGCAGAAAAAAGAAACTGTTAAGTGGTTAGAGTCAGATGATTTCCTTGCCAATTCTCAAATGACTTACAGATTACTTAACTCTTGAAATTCATTAGTCAGAATTTTTAATCGAGTGAATTAAATGCAAGATTATAGTTGAGGCAAGGTGGAAATGAGTCAGAAAGAGGGTGAGGCATTTAAGATTCAAATATTTTAGATTAATATTTAAACATTTATAAATTAAATACACCAAAATAAAATTGCTTGATTGAATCTCCTTTTAGAATAATATGACTTACTTGCTATGGATAATTTTGTGGCTGTTTTTCCTAAATATGCAACTGTCATCTTAGAAAATCATGTTTCGCATTAAGATAATTTAATCACTAATGGGAACATTCATCAATTGAAAAGAGCGCAATTATTTTAAGGTTAATGCCTGTATGAAATTTATTTGGATAACTGACAAATTTCTTACAGAATAATTTAGCAAATTTTCTTCAAACAATTCGAAATTAAAATTTTTCCTTAAATTTTCTTTTCAAATATACTTTATACATCAGATAACGTAGAGAAAAATAAACAATAAAATGTAGATAGACGTATTTCTAAAAATATTACCACTATTTTACTAAATATTTTTCCTTTATATATATATTTTTTTTTAATACACAAATCAACATATATATATATGCAGAGATGCAATTTCTTTCTTTTAAGGCTGGGATTCTTATACCTAAGCTGGTAAACAAAAATAAATGTAGACATTGTTATTGCTAGATCTGTATATATTATGAAAACATGAAATTTACAATGCGCGTAGCTAACAGTCTTGAGTTTAGTGTTTAATAGAATAAGAAAAGGGACAGAAATTTCTTTCTCGGGAGCTTTAAACCATAATAGACAGAGAGCATGAGAGTTCCGAATTCTCAAACCGTAATCTTAAAATTTACCGTTTGTGATTATAATGTGTCTTCGTAAAATGCAGGGATCAAATCATAGCAGACTCAAGAATAGAACAAATTCCATATAAGTTTCAATTCTTCTTTAAGAAATATTTTACATAAAATGAAAAATTTCCAGCAGCATATTTATAAGAAATAGACCGAATGTACTGTAATAATTTAATATTCAAATAAGAAATTGTATTGAAATTATTCAGTATTTCAGTGTTTCAAACATTGCAAAGATTTAAAAAAATGAGAAAAAACACCGGCTGGCTATTGATTAATGAAGAATCGAAATACAATTAAAGAAATAACTTTTTCAGCAATTCAAAAATAATATTTCGAAATGAAACGAAGATAGCGATGTTGTTTTTCTAACAAAATGTTGAGTGATTGGAAATGAATGTAATCGATTATGTAACCAAAGGGAACCACAAAAAAAAGTTGAAACTATTAGCTTCAGGAATATTAACTCTTTATAAGGCCGTGGTAAGTATACTACCCCCAAATTAATCAATTTTTAAATTCATTTTTTAATGTTGGCATTAGTTCTTGGTAATTCTTACGACGACACAAAAACCGAGATTTTTCAATTTATTTTCTCAAACTATAAATAAGTGTCTGGACATGAAAATTAATTATTAATTAGCAAAATTATTTTACAAAATAATGTTCATAGAATAATATAAATGAATTTCTTTTCTTCTATGAATTCTAAATCCGAAAGACATTCTAATATAACACTTAAAGAAAAAGATGACTCTATAAAGATTAAACTAAACGCTCGAAATTTGACAATTATGCAAACTAGTAGACGTCGCTCCCATCAGATAAAAAGAAAATAAGATTTTCTTTTCATCGCAGTCTTGAAAATATTAGCTAATTTTGTAATTGATTATGAAGATATCTTTATTTGTAGGGACACCGGACATTGTTATTTGACTCTCGAAGATATTCCTTCTTTTCTCCCATATGTGCGGTATCTTGCAAAGCTATAATTATAATTAATGTGCAATACTACAAACCAAAATTATGAACAAAATTTATTCCCAAACAAATACAAAAACTTTTTTAAAAAATGCACAAAGCAGTGGGATAAAATCTTTTAGCAATCCAATGAAAATGAAGTAAAATAAAATTCTCATAAGACATTAATTTCTAAAGAAATCAATTTTTCCTATCAAAATCTTAACAGTGGCAAAAGCACGTATAAGAAAAATAAATGTTCACGGTGATTATTTGGTCAGTATACGAAAATGAAGAAGTTAATATACGCGAAGTTAAGAGTCTTGAAGTTAGTGTTCGATACTTTAGAAAAGGAACCGAAATTTTAGTCTAAAAGTTATTGTTCCAACGTTGGAACGTCCGATAAAGTATGGTGTATCCACAGAGAAAAGGAAACCGAAGATTCCCTCTGGGGTTCGATAAACCATAGTAGTAACAGAAAATGGAAACTCAGCATGCAAAATCTTCGAATTCTCAAAACGAATCTTAAAAATAAACATTTCGGATCATGATGCGTCTTTGTTCAATTGACGGATCAAATGATATTGAATGATTTCAGATTCGATTATAGGACAAGCTTATCGTGAATTCTAAACTTATTTAAGTGATGTTTTAAATGAACGAAATATTTCTAGTAACACATTTGTAAAATATCATCCGATTTCGTATAAAATGTATAACATTGTTTTGTTTGGCAATGCCCGATGCATTTGAAAAATGTCTTCGTCTGAAATAATCTTAATTAAAATTAATTTCCTTATTAATTATTTCAGAAGATCAATTGGGAAATCTTGTGACTTATATTCCAAGCAAATATTAGCATGGTTTATTGAATATTTTAGATTATTTATATATTTTTTTGAATTACATACCGTAGAAATTGGATAATTCAATATTGCAATACTGATGGAGTCATAAAAATTGTATTTATTAAAATATTGAAATTCTGCCATATATGCTAGAGAAAGTAGGATTAGAACCATCACATTTTTTATTTGCTGCAGTAATTACAATGTCTGTTCAGAATTATTATCGCGTGATAGTAATATTTTCTTTTCGTTTGAAAGACAATGGCATCTACAAAATTCCGGAAAAAGCTGTACAGTAGCAGAAAAAAGTATCCACCCAGCATTATTCCGCTGCTGTTCATTTTATCTTAAAACAAAAGGTACCAATTTTCAGGAAATAACGTCTAATAATAGATTCATTGTTTAAGAAGACAGTAAGAGGTCGTCTACATATTTATAATTGCACTAACTTCAATATTTCCAATGACAACACCCTTTTTTATCAGAGGATTTCAAAACTGCATGAAAGGTTATGCTCGGATACTAAATTTCATTATTCAAGCTTAATAACTTTTGAAATTATAAGCAAAAAATGTTGAGTCTTTAATGCTGAAGTACAATTTTGAATTTTTATTGATATCTTCAGAAATAATATAGTTTTTGACCTAGAATTTTTCTTTTGTAATAGTTTGAAGACTTTTACACATTCTGTACATATACATTTCATTTCTGGACACTTAAGTGTTTTTTAAAACCATATAATTTTTGTTTGAATTTAAAGTTTAAATTATTTTTACTCTATCTGGGATAAACACTTTTCCTTTCAATTTAACTTTTTCCAATTGTTTTTTTTATAATAATCGGATGATAATAAAGCAATTTCTGGCAATGAATAATTCTGATAATAAAATAATTCAAAATATTTCGATACGTTTTAAATGTTCGTGAATAACTTTTTGTATATTACATGGTTTCTAATTAAAACAGAAGTTGTAATTTTTTTTTGTTTTCAAAGTAAATAAAAAGGGATGGTCAAAATCATGATAAATTTCTTACATGAGTAGAAACCCAACAGAATATTTGGGGTGACAATTCCTAGCTGTTTAATTCTCATATACCTAATCCCAAAACCGAAATGGCATTAAGGAATCTAAACCGTTGCCGAACTGTTCCTAATTCTTTATTCAGTTTTAAAATGTGAGAAAGACGGTAATATTGCATCAATGATCAGAAAAATGTTTTAAACACAGGTATACAAAAATTATTTTTAGAAAAACAGTTTGTAATGGCATTAAACTGTTATTGTTTTTCTTATTTATTTGTTCATGTATAAATACTTTCATTTAATTAAATAAATAACAAAGACCAATCCATATATTTCCTATACATGTGTACGTGCATTTCCAAACAAATGTATTTTCATAACATAAACAGAAGCACTATTTTTATTATTAATATATGATAATTACGTATTCAGAAAGTGATAATATATTCAGAAAATATTTCACGTTTTTTATAAAATAACTTACAACAATTTATAAAAATATTTTTATTAAAATAAATGCATCTATTTAAGATGTAATAAGAAATAATTATCACTTTTGCCACTTATAAATAAGTATAAATGATATTTCCAAAATTAAATGGCTTATAACCAGAATTAGACAAAGATAAAGTATTGACACCATCATAATAGTTTGTTTTACGAATGAAATTTAGCCGATCAATGAGTATGACCTCAAAGTGAATTCAACGTTCAATTCTTTTTCGATTAAGCATTAAACAAGATATTTTCCTTATGATTAAACGAAAAGTTTTGCCTAGAATTTTATTTAAAACTTTATTCTCGTTATAATATAGATAGTTTAATAAATAAATCCATTAATAGGTTGAATTAAGTTTCAAGCGAAATTCTTTCTCTTTAACATCTCTTTAGAAATTATTTAGTGAAAAAGTTTTTTAATGATTATTTTCGTTATTTACCCAAGGCGTAAAAAAAGGTATCATGTAACAAAATAGCCCCAATCATTTTTCTTTTTCAATCTCTAATCAATACAGAAAACCGTGAATAACTGAATGCAAACTATTGGATAAGTAATTAGCTGCATTCAGATGAATATACCCGACGTTCTAAAAACAATAGTAACGATCTGTCAGATTTTGAACCGAAATTTCATTTATTTTTAGGGAAGATAACTTCGTCTAATTTTTTTAAAAATTTTTATCTATATTTTGCGATGAAACTTTCTAAAGGTTATTTTACTTTAGGAAAATAACCCTTATGATTGAGATTATAATACAAAATGTAACAGTATTTCAGCGGAATGTAACAACTTTAAAATTATTTTTAAAAACGCAGATTCGTAAATAACTAGTTAGCATCTACTTCCGTATTACAACCATTAGTGTATCGACAAATTTAAAATAATTTAATGAAGTCATACAAAGTTAAAACATTGTTAATGAATTTTGACCATCAATTTGTAGTATGTATATAATTATAACTATATACTACAAATTGTAATTTTCTCGTAATTAATATAATAATTATATTGCTAACGAGAATCGGTTTTATTTAAAGAAGTTGAAAGAAAAATGGAATTTTTTTTGGCTATGAATATCAAAAAGAGGTTTTAATGAATTCCTAATGAAATAACTCAACATTTATGGAGTCTTTAACAAAAATTTAAAGGTCACAATTTCAAGTCAGTAGCGACATTTCAACTTATACAATACGTTTTCGAAATAAAAAAAATAAATATGCTTGCAATATCAAAGGAATTGATTCTGTTAAATTGCCCGTCTTTCAAAAATAATATGTCCAAGAAATATTATTGAAATTACAACGTAAGTTAGAGATCTGTTTAACATGTTAACGCCCAGCCTCTTCTTTATCTCTTTAATCCCGATGCTACTTTTGTCTTCTAGCCCCTTTAAAACCGGGAGTTTTGAGTAGGAAGCGACATGAATTGGACTTGCCCAACCTGGGTGATCATTTACCCCACCACTCCATCCTCTGCTCTAATGCACACGGAAATGTGATGCGGCTGGCATGGTTAATTGGGCACCCGACAGCGCTTATCTTCTAAGGGATCTCACCTCCTCTCCAAAGACGCCAATCGCCTCAGACCGGCCTTCGTCGCTGTTAAGGGAAAAATTTTCAGACCGCCCGGGACCGCCTCGCTCGGTGTGAGAGGGATAATTACAGTTACATTCCGCTTCCCTGGCTAAACTAAACGCATTCCATTTTTTTCTTCTCAGCTTTATCTAACAAGTGAATATCTATTTCCAAACTCTTAAGCAGTTTTCAACTGGCCTATACCAATAGTTAGTTAGATTTTTAAGTCGAATTGTTGCCATTTAATTGTTTCTCTTTTATGTATTTTTGAAGTAATGCAAAGAATTACAGTAATCTCATGTTTTGATTTTCGTTCATATTTTTAAATTCTTTCGTTATTTTTCCATACGTTTTTTAAATAAAATATTTTTTGAAATTTTTCTGAAAAATAAAAGAGAAAAGAAGAAAGCAACCGGAATTCAATTTTATTGCTCAGATATCGTAATCTAACGAATTTCAACATAATTTTAAAGTGAATGATCGAAATCGATGCTATAGAATCAAACAGCAATCAAAAAAAGTTAATAGAATCAATGAATAAAACAAGTAATGTTCGCATTATTAGCTTTCAAACTTTAAAAGCATTTGTCAAGGATACTATAATGCAAATGAAAAGTTTTTATAGTTAAATTTTGGCATTTGGCGTTACGGTTTGACTGCTTAGGCGCATCTTTTTCTAGATTGCGGATAACACTTTTCAGATGTTGCTGTGAAATGCACGTGATATGAATATTTTAGAAGATGCAAAAACTAAATATATCCACAAAATAATTAACTTTCGGTCTTATTAATACTTACGTGATTTAAACTTTTTTGTCACGATTAATTGCATTTACCTCCGATTAAAACAATTAGATGGCTAATCAGGTACTTAGCTTTGAACCGTGATGATGCATCCTCTTCAGGCAGCCTCGCTACAACACCGAGTGGACGCTCGAACCGGGACTGATTTAACAAGCACACAAGCCCTCCGTACAGGTTAAATATCTGCTGGGGTTGGATCGAAGCCCACATGCTCTTCTCTCGAATCCTGCACTTTTGCACCAAGCCACTGCTGCTTGGATTAGCCCATAACTGTTTTATTTCTCAACTTACTAAATGCATGACTCTATTTGGGGAAAATATCTAATTTCAGAAGGGAAATATCCCATGATATTTAAAATATTATGTTTTTTCTGTATAAAATAACAGCTACTCAATATTAGACATAAGTCATTTATCCTCCCCAAAGGAAGGAAAAAAAGAAAGGCGCAGTTCGGGTCCGCGCCGTAGATTTTTCGTGAAAACGTCGAGATAAAATCATAAAACAAGTGTTTCGTATTAATACGTAATTTAATTATCAATCTTAATTATCAAAATTTCAGCATATTCACAAGAGAAGTTTTGAAGTTGCAATAAATTTTCAATCGTCGCTGTAAAATGATTCACTTAAGGGAGCGTCTTATATTTCGAAAAGATTTTCATTATTAAATAAAATTATATGTTTCGTTATGTTTCAAACTTAAATGTATAAATACTTTAAACATTTATATATATAACTAAAACTTTATAAATTAAAGTGGTGTTACATTAATCGATTTTTTTAGGCCTTAAATTTCACCGATTGTAAAATGTAGATCATTACTTTAAAAATAAAATTTAAGGTAATAAATAATTTAGAATTCTATTACCGACTTTTAAGGGCAAGCCGAGAATTTTGTATGTAAATGTGGAGATGTCGACGTAATAAAAATAGAATATCTTCCAGTCTATTAATGATATATTAACCAAAATTAATATCCTAGAGTATGTTCTCATGCGAAATTTATTTATGGTATCAAAAAAGGGTGTGGCCTTTGAGAATTTTGAAGTTAGTGCCATTTTAACACTCTGACTCCTAAGCCGGCCGTAACCGGCCATGCAACTTCTATACTAGTGGGGCGGATTTCGGCCGGTTGCTGTTCCGAAAAGGGAAGGTAGTTGAGCGAGTGGTCATTAAAGGGACCCTTGGGGAGAGACGAGAGATCAAAGGTCTGCCATTGATATCTCCTACCACCCCTAGTGAGGAAAAAAGGGGAAACGGGGCGAACGAATCCATTCCACAGATCAATTAGTAAGCGAACCTCCGTATACAACTGTATTCAGGTTTTGAGAACTCTTAGCTCTTAGTAGTCAGAGGGTTAAATATGTAGATGACCCCTTAAGAGAATTTCAAACTTAGAATCTTTTAATATACCTTATTTCATGTAAAACGGTATCTTCAAGAAGCAATGATTAGCGTCGGAAAAATGTTGGGTGGTTCCCTTTCTTTTCCGCGACTGTAAGTTACACATTTACTTTTTCGCAAATAGGAAATTTGATTCCTTGGAAGTGAAAATAATTGTTTTCGACATCATTTCTGTCCAGAGTTTTAATTGCGAATTATTGAGGTTTTGGGAAATTATTTGGTTGCATGAAACCTTAGCCTTACAGTTGTTTGCAGAATATGCAGTTCGCTTGATACATTACAACTTGATTCTGTAGGACTCCGCAGATATGATTTCCAAACGTGTTCACGCAATCAGTTGCTTCGCGCACACTATGCCTGCTACTTCTGGGAATGTAGAAAACGACAAATGTTTCTTTAAACATTTCATACAAGAGCTTTATTGCCTTAACATCAGAAGGAGACGCTAGTAACCTAGAAACGCACGTTGAGAACAAATGTGCGATTTCGCTTCGTGAAACGAAATCACACGTTTTACTTTCGCCTTTTTAGACACCATTTGGTACGAAAGTGAAGCCTTCCTTAAAACAGTTACCACCGATTCTCTATTGTCGAAAAATGGGTGCCATTTATTTCACAGAAAAACACTCGTTGAATGGGAACTATCCAATGATACAGAATTACAGTATTATATTAAACGGTAAGTTTGTAATAAATTTTTATAATCAGTGCAGGACTTTGTGCTCATCCTGAATATTGATGTACTTACTGTAATACTAAATGAAATTTCAACTTTAATTAAATACGTAAGTGTAGTCTATAAAGAGAGTTTGAATTCGTTTCACAGTCAAAAGATTTCAGGAATATATACTGCAATTAGATACCAAATAGTAATTAATGTTCTCGTCTAAACCAAAATAATCGTTATCCGAAACTGATGTCACCATAGTTCGGTTATAGGGTTGTTCTGTATTTCTGAGTTTACATAAAACATTACATAAAGGATCGAGTGGAAAAATGGCGACACTTTCTTATTATTATTACTTTTCATTTTAAGTCTTCAGCACCCATTAAAGACATACACATAAAAAAACTTATTGTGGACGGACGTGTTTAAAAAATTTGTACCACTATATTAATTCCAAATTTTTATTTATAAATTATTTTCAAACTGACAGTAGCACTCTCTTATATCATCTCTTTTCTTTAATTTATAGCTTGGGCTTTTATGTCCTAGCTGTTTAGCAAAGGGAAGAATAGAATTTCTCATCATTTAAAAGGCGCAGGGAAAGGACGAAAGGGTTACATTTTTACATCTCATCTTTAGGTTTCAGCTTCATATATTTCATGCATAAATGCAGTGATATGATGCATATTTGAAGTTCGAGTAAGACGATAAATTCCCTCAGAAACGCCCGTTTACTAAAATTAGTAAATTATATAGAAATTTCAGAAAAAAATTGTTCGCCAACTAAATTGGTATTATATAAAAGACAAGTTTTTAGATTGTGAAAAATAATTTTTAGTGGTAAAATATTGTCATCAGTCTTTAGCAAAAAATATCAAATTCGCTTAATTTTAAATGGGGCTTTTATATTTCTTACAAAAAAATATATAACCCGAAGCAAGCATAGTATGTTTATACCAAAATTTGTAGCTTTAGGTTGAACTGTCTGCCCAGTAGAGTGGATGTAAATTCTTGTTTTTCAATACAAATTATATAAAGTTGCTATAATTTTTTTTAAATAAATTTTTGACACATTTGTATTTCATCGGTTATCAATTAATATCACATATCAGAACTCTTTGAAATTTCTAAGAGGACGAAATATATATATATATATATTTCGCAATCAATAACTGATATTTCTGAATTTTTTTAAACATCTGATATAAATATACGACCGCATTCTCCTACCGCAAGTGAAAATGTAATTTTTTTTATTGGTTCTAAAAACTGAGATTTTTCTTCCTTCGGAAAATTTCAAAAAACTGAAATAGGTGGTCTTTCTTATTAAGCGACTTATTTCTTGCTGTATCGCCTCAATATGCAATGAAAATAAAAATAATGTTATTACTAATGTTTAATATTTTTAGCTACATTGGTAGTAGCTAACAATATTAAACAAATTTTCCAGTCTGCAAAATTTGTTGATTGATTTCCAATAGAAAGCTTTGTTTTTTGTTTCCTGCAAAAATTTTAAAACAATTGTAGCCTTATCATTTTCGCCTGGAACCTTAAAATTTTAAATTAAATCAACGTCTATTATTTGGCTAAGTGAATAAGCACAACAATAAGAACAACAACAACAGGAAAACAGGCACCACTATCCTAAAATAATCGAGTTAAATATTATCACAATTCGAAGCCTGATATAAACTTCCTCATGCGAAGAGCAAGAACATTTAACCTAAAAAATACTCAGCACAGAAAAAATTGCTGTTGCAATGACATGTGACACAAAATGAACATAAGACAAAGAATAAAAAGTGAAAATACTAAAATGCTTTAAAAATGTTGATATAATGCGTATTTAAAAGTTGTAAACAAATATCATGAAAAAGATTAAAAATATTAATTTAAAACTTACATACAATCAATTTTAAAACATTAAAACCTCATTAATAATTTAAAAGTATTAAACACGTATTCTTAACAATCAGATCATATGTAATATACCAAAGTATACTTGTTAAAAATTTAAATTTCAAATTATATAATTAGAAAATTATGATTATAAGGAAATTTCACGAATGCATTTTAGTCCAGTCAACGAAGGCCAAAAATCGACGAATAGAAAAAAAAAATGGTGTAGTTTTGAAATTTGGCACAGTTGTTAGGGATAGTGTCCTAAACAACATACTAAAAGTCCCCGCCCGTGGGGCTTGCGCGGGGGGGGTACAGGGGGGTTTAAAGGGGGGCTTTTTCAGTTTTTCTTAAATATCTCGGACACTATGTGGTCTAGAGAAAAAATCTCAATTACAAAAATAAACTACATTAAATTCCCTACAAGAAAAGACCTACATCTTTATTTTAGCGTCAATAATTAAGAAGATATAGGGAGTTGAAAAAGTGAGAATTTTTGAAATTCCTTATTGTAATGGTAAAATCAATAAAATATGCCGAAGTAACAACCTTCATAAGCACCGCATGCATATATAATAATTTTATAAAGGCAGTATTGTATGTGTTGAGAAAAGTGGTAGTGTGGGGGTGGGGGGGCACAAATATATTTGATGAACAGTCGTGATCCCTTCCTCCCCTCAATCCGCTTCTCTCCATAAGATCAATTCTGGTCGAGTCAACGAAGGGAAAATAGAAAAAATAAACGGTGTAGTTTTGAAATTTGGCACAGTTGTAGGGAATAGTCCTCTAAACAACATACTAAAAGTCCCCGACCGTGGGGGTTACTCCGGGGGTACAGGGGGGTTAAAGGGAGGCTTTTTCAGTTTTTCTTAAATATCTCGAAAACTGGGTTCTAGCGAAAAATACTCAATTACAAAAATAAAGTACATTAAATTCCCTACAAAAAGCCCTACATCTTTATTTTAGCATCGATAGTTCAGAATATATGGGGAGTTGAAAAAGTGAGTATTTCTGAAATTCCTTATTGAAGTGGTAAAATGAATAAAAAATGTCGAAGTAACAACCATCAGAAGCACCTCATGCCTATATAATAATTTCATAAAGGTAGTATTGTATGTGTTGAGAATAGTGGTGGTGTCGGGGCGGGGGGGGCACAAATATATTTGATGAACTGACGTCATCACTTCCTCCCCTCACATCCGTTCTCCTCCACAAGATAATTTCTACTCAGTTGCTTGGCTCTGTAAACGCTCCAAATGAGTATATTAAGACAATATAATCTAAATATACATAAATATGATGAGTTTAACATAAAAGCTCGCAACATTCATTTTTTCCACATTCACAACATATGTTTTTCAACACCTAGTCAACATATCACTCACTGTAAAAATGTGTTGGGGAATTCCAGATTTTACTAGAATGTATAACTCTGGGCGAATACTGGAATAACAGTTTTAGTAGAACAAACGAATACAGACGTTTCCTGTGTGTGTTAGTTCTCGTGCGTTATATTAACATTATTTATAGATTCACAGTATGATGCAATGGCTGAAAAGTGTTCATTATGTGAAGATTATGTTGTGACTGATAAGTGTGGTGTAGGTGAAAAAGGAATAGATGGGTTGATTAAGGCAAGTATTGAAAGAAAAGATGGGAAGCACGAACTATTCAGAGGACAGAAAAAGATTGTTCTTTGTTAGATTGCAAATATTGCATCAACATCATTTTTCGGCTTTGTCAGTATTTTTAATAATTTTAATTCTTCGCCACTAAAGTTTCTTTATTTTCTTGTGGCAACTTTGGATAATTTTGAATTTCAAACGTTAATTTTAGCCGTTTCATTTAATTTCTAAATTTTACTTAATTATTTTCTTTGTTTTCGATTTAATTATTATTTGTCTTAACTTTGGTTGTTGTTTCCATTAAGGTTTCAACTTTATTAATTTTTAAATTCAAATTTTGCTACGGGATTATTTCTTCGCCATCTTGGCGCGTAGGTTTTTGGTGTTATCAGGCTTTTGGGCGTCTGTATCTGGAATCGTTTTCCGTTACTTTTTAAATTTCTTTTGTGATGGGGTAAGCGAGTGGTTGGTGTTGTTCCAGCTGCGGGCCCCCAGGGCCGGTTGGCTCTGGGGTCTTGTCTTTTCCTGCATCTACGTGTATTTTTCCGTTAATATTTTATATATTTTTGAGGCTGAAGCTGAAGATTCTTTATTATTCTTCATTGATATTCCTAAAAAGATGCAGTAAGAAAAACTCGGTGATGAATGCTCAAAAAGACGAGATGGAAGTTTTGTTCTACAACACTATGCCTGAACAATCTGTGATTTAAGGTGCTGTGTGTGAAAGAAAGCAGTTCTTTCTTCTTCATTTTAAAATGTTCTGTGCTACATGGTGGCATGAACACTGATTTTTCATCAATATTACAGAGTTATAAATAATCATCACCTTTTTACAAAATCTACAATACGAGTAATACCTTCAGCATTTTTCTTCTTCATCGTAATTATGTGTACTCTTTAATACGAAGATCATGATCATATTTTGTGTCAATTTTCTGCTGAACGTCTTTTTCCCATCTTCAGCTTTTCCGATTTTTGAATGAATGATACAATCTGAAGAAAATGTGCAAGTTGCATACTTCAAAATATCATTGTTAAGTGAATATAAAGAAAATTTACTTATTTTATAGTGTTCATCAATTCAAGAAGTGTTGGTTAATAATGATTATTACATCTCAATCAAATTTAGGTTGTTTTTTTTTACTTTGTGTTCTGAAATATAATTCTTAGGCCTGCAGTGCTAAGGTGTAGCTACAATTTTTATTTTTTGTTTTGTTTGATAAATGTTCGTTCCTGTGCATCAATTTTTATGCATATATCTAAATTTTTATGGCAGTAATTAATTTCAATATCAATAATTGTTAAATAAAAAATTATTTAAAATTTTATAAAATTGTTTTTGTTTAATTATTTTTAGCATTGTACTACCACTATATGAAAATGAACTTTTAATTATGTAGCTAGGGTTTTCAGGTCAGCAAAGGTAGGTGAATTATTTCAATATTGCAAGAATGGCTTATTATTGTTATATAATTTAATACCCAGAATTAATTAATTGTTCAATATATATTATAATTTAAATTTTATTTCTGGGCTTCTACCTTGCATCAATGTTTTTATAAATTTCCTAGCTACCTCTTCCCAACATATTTGAATTTAAATATTTGGGTCCCCCAATATATTCATATTCAAATATTAACATTCTTCATGCTTCTTGCAGGAAAAAATACACGAGACCTCAATCAATTACAAGAGACTTGAAAATAGCTGTTTTAGATGGACAGCCTTTAACATGAAGTTCTACCCCTTGTTTGCGTTCATCCCAACTTGAATTTGATTTTAAAAGTAAGTGCTTATGTCCTGACATGGTATCTGTACTAATGGTGCACTTCTAGAAGAGGAATTCGAACTCGATCGAGCAGTAGAAGAATCGAACGAAATTTAATTACGAACAAGTGTCAAAAGTGTTTATGCATATTTTTATGTAGGTATGTATAATTATATATATATATAATATAATGTTATAGATATAATGTTATAATAGATAGCCGCCAATTTGAAATAAAAACTTTCTTTCTTAAAAATGAAGCTAGCCTTTTCAACCACTTATTGTAATTCTCTCTATATATTCTAAGCCATTCATCCTAAGAAAAAATGAAGGACTGTTTTTGTAGGAAATTTAATGTAGTTTAATTTTGTAATTGAGTATTTTTCTCTAGAACCCATAGTTTTCGAGATATTTCAGAAAAACTGAAAACGCCCCCTGTACCCCCGGCGTAACCCCCACCGTCGGGGACTTTTAATATGTTGTTTAGGGCACTATTCCCTACAACTGTGCCAAAGTTCAAAACAACACCATTTATTTTTCTATTTTTCCTTCGTTGACTCTACTAGAATTTGTCTTATGGAGAGAAACGGATTGAGGGGAGGAAGGGATCACGACTGTTCATCAAATATATTTGTGCCCCCCCACCCCCACACTACCACTTTTCTCAACACATACAATACTGCCTTTAT
>BGPR01026893.1:0-21164 GCA_013235015.1 Araneus ventricosus | reverse complement strand
TTTCCAAATATAGTCCTACTCACTGACACAAATTTTCTAGGAGAAACGAGTTATCTACTCACAATTTAGAACACACAGATCTTTTTCTCACACAGATTATGTCAATTTTAATGAATTCTCAAAATTTTCTTTGTTTATCTCTCCAAATAAACACCTGACTGAATATCTACCATCATAGTATAGCACTTTTAGAATTTATATCGTCTCCAATAATACCCAGCTTTTGAAGATAGCGTCAACGTGAGCTCTATTAATCTCCAGAAATCGTATCCTCTGAGCCGTAAATAAGAACGGACACCACAGAAGCCCAATTAATGCTCTGTAAAACGTTCGCTGATGACGTAGCTTTTAGAAGCGACCAATCCTTTTTTTGTCAAGTCGCGAAGCGATTCATCTGGTCATATTGGCATCCGGTGACGCTATCTACTGCGGAAGCCACTATACTCTCTGCCATTGATACGGACGTTTAAGTGCCAGATAAATAAAACATGAAAAAGTGGATAGGTAGTAGTTTATTTTAATTTTGATAAAAAAACAATTTAAATTTGAGTAATCTAATAAAATAAAGACTTAAAATAATAAAAAAAAAAAACATGCAAGGCCAGGTCCTTTTGCCAAGTCATATTTTAAAGTTACTTGACTTATTAATTAAATCACAGTTTTCTTTTCACATAATTAAAAAAGATTAGGTGCAAGCTTCATTTAAAATTATAATGACAGATCAAAATAGTTTGATTGTCCTAGCTGACAACCTCCCTTCTTCAACTGACCATTAATTGGCATTAGGGAAAATATTCTCTCCACATTTGCAGTGTGGGCTGGAAATGACCAATACGTATTCGCATAGCTTTATTAGGCATACCTCTGGATCAGAATACTTGTATTCTCAAAAGACTTCAACCTTTCTCTACACCAATTTCCACGTTGCTCCCCAGTTTTGGTTGGTTTTATTTTTCAAGAATCTTTAGATATATAACTGGTTGAAACAGAATATCAGTGTTATGAATATCGAGTGTTTCTACTTATAAATAGTTTAGTGAGAAAACGGATCAAAAAACGGGACAAATAGTACATTGACTGAGTAGAATATTGGTGACAATCCTGTATGCATGGGACCCATGGCAACCCTAATATAAGAGTCAAGTGAACAGTTATTTCATACATACACATGCGACGCAGTTTTCCATAAGAAATGTAATGGGATACTTCATTAATAGCTTTAGTTATCTCGTTTATATACTTACTAAATGTGTTACTTATTGCATTCAGAGATATTATTTTATTAAATTATCATCAACGTTTATTGTGAAGCACTTTGAGCTTTTATGAATTGATGATTATGTGTAAAAAGAAATATTCCTTATTGAATTTTATAGAAAAACAGGTATGAATAATAAGAGCCTTTCAATTCTTTGTATATAAAGTAGAAGGAATTGAAATCGGCGAAACCTGACTGGGAGAGATTTTGAAGAATTTCCCACGTTTTAAAATCACATAAATCTGAAAAAAAAAAACATTTTTCGGGACATACTTTTTGAACAGACCAACTCAAAAAAATGTAGCAGATTTAACGTAGGTCCAGAAATATCGTAGCATAATTGTACCGAAGAAAGACTTAAATTAGCCCAATACAGGCTTAATTGTCTGTCTTTATTTAATTTAAAATTTTATTTTTAATTGTAACAGCGATAAAGTGCATTCAAAATATTTTAAATATCAGCAACGCGTATGTATAAATGCCAGTAGCTAGAGCAATTAAACGTATTCAAAGTATTCGTAATTCTAAGAATTGCAATTTGGCAAAAATCCAATGCTTCAAAACCTCCATGAATCCGGAAAAAATTTAAAAATTGAGACATGTCTTTGAACGAATCAAAAAATGTAAAGGAGATTTAACCCGCTCCGAAACGTCGTAGCATTATAGTTTTGGCTCTGATCTGTCTGTCTTTAAATAATGAATTAATAATTAATTTAATTTCTTTAATTATAGCACGATAAAAGTGCATACAAAAAAGATATTTAATATCAAGGAAAGCGCAAGTGTATAAAATGTAAAGAAGCCAGTAATTAAAAAGAATTGTAAAATATTCCTAAAAATTATTAAAATTAGACAAAATACAGTGTGCGAAAATAAAAATATCACTGAAAAGTTATTTTAAAAATTTTTTTAAAGTAGCTTAAAATTAGTTTTGATATAAGTTATTCTAGGGGCAAATAGGGATACTTGACCCTACATATTTTCTCAGATTGTGAAACACTTGGTAATTTGTGATGCCATCCCCATTTTGACCGTCCTTTGGTCGTAGTTTATCAATTGGAGAGGATTTCAGTTCTAGTCTGTAAAGTTTATCGTAAATGGTTTGTAGTGAATAGTTCAGATTCATAAAAGCAAATTTTCCCTGTTTCATCCTTCTTCTGAGGATTAGAAATCTCTACTATAGAAGATCGGATGAATGAAAATATTTTGAGTTTTGAAGTGCATACCCCTGCTTATAATGGTTATACGATGTTATGAACTGTCACATTTCTTAGTGAATTATTTGGAAAGTCAAGTTAGGGATATTTGACCCCACCCAAAAAAGTTATTCACAGTAAGACCAAAACGATTATTACAGTGAATCAAATATTGCAGCTTCGATGTCGTAATAACCAAAGCAATGCTGTTTGGTTGACTAAACTTCTTTCAGGTGAGAGGTGGAGTTGGAAACTTCAATAATCAAGCTGGATAGCAACCTTTCGCCTTGTTTATCAGCATAATAGCTTTTAGTGTTTTTTTATAGTTAAGTTTTATATGAGAATAATTATTTACAAATAGTTTGTGAAATAATTATTTAAAGAATAAATTTCTTTAATGATACCAATACAAAGAAGTATTTTAGTAATTTTTTGTGAATTGAAATTAATGCCAGTTTTTTCTCACTTACAAATAAATGATTTTTTATTCATTAATATTCTAATAAAAATCTTTTGCCTGGTCCATTCAAACATCGTTTGATTCTTATTTAACATTTCGCCATTTCTGGCTGGGAGAGTTCGTCTCTTTTTGTTGGTTTGAAAATTCTGTGCAATAGAATATAATTTAATTCTTAAAACTGTTCAAGCATATGACTGAAACGCAGAATTGTACAATTATTCTGGTGATTTGTTAGTTGAACTATAAAATATTGAAAATAATTCATGAATACAACATTAAAGGAGTGAAATAAACAATTGGTTCGATATATTAGTTGTGTCGCCTAATGGACATGTTATTCTCATTAGAAATATTATTTCATTCTATTGATGAAAGAGATACTATACGCTACCATCAGGAACCATTATCCCATTAACACAATGCCCTTATTTAGACTTCCTGTTATTTATCGTCGCCCTACGCGACAGGAATCTCATACTCTTCCACAGTATTCATCATAAAATTAATTTCATCCTGTGAAATTAATGATTTTCTTTACTTCTTACCCCTTTATAAGGCTGTGTAGTAAGTATTTATCACCAACTTACTTCAATTTTAAATGCATTTTTATGGGTTGGCAGAAGTTTTCGTCCACTTGCAATGAAAACAAAACCTGATATCCACCCTCTTTCTTTTCTCTCAAACCATAAACGAAGTACCTGACTTGATAATTAATTATTAATTAGCAAAATTAATTAACAAAATATTAATGTCACTGAATACGCTAAATGCATTTCTTCTCTTAAATGAATCTAAATCCCAAAAGCCATTTGACGAGAACACTGCCAGAAAAATGTCACTTTAAAGGGTTAAATCAACCTTAATTTCCTAAAATAAATTTATATACCATCGAAATGCAAAAAAATGGTCGGTAATTCATCGGTAATAACTCTTTTCTGCTATTTATCTATACTGTAATTTATTGTTACGAATCTTAGATATTACACAACGATCATTAAAGACTTCATCATTAATAAATCATTAAAGATATGAGGATTTAACAAAAAATTGCAAACATATTCATATATAAAACCAACAACATATCCAATAATTTCAATCGATTTACAAGCAGATTCGTACATCTTCCTAGACAAGCTGCTGAGGATTTAATGCCTCTTGCAACAGAATCGCAAATTCTAGCTTCAGTCAATAAAGTACTCAACGCTTCCAACGGAAAAATATTTATCTTCGGACGACAAACCCTGTCGATAGCTAATGATTGGCTGACTCAGAGTCAACTCTGAAAGGTTCACTGACCTTTTTTTTCTGGGATCCCTTTAATCAGAATAAAGCGTTAACTTAACGCTTATGGAGATAGAACTGTCCTTTAGCTTGCTGCCTATTCAATGTAATTTTGCTGTATCGTGATTTTTTCAAAAGTTATCTTTGCTGTGAAAAAACGTTTCAAATAATTTTATTTGCGACTATTGCTTAAGCCTGAAAATTTAGCTTTTGTATTTTTTAAATGAAATCAATATATTTTTAATTCTAAAACAGAAAATTACTATTGGTGACAATTTGGTTAATCACATTAAATCTGAAATTTATTAGAATATATTCAATAAAAGAAAAGATTGTATTATTGTTACTATCACGTTACGAAGTTTGCGTAATGAAAATGCCGTAATTATCAAACAGATTGAAACTGAAATATATTGATGAATTTCCGTCGTTTAAACTTCCCTGAGTCCAAACACTATTTCTTCGGAACTATATCTGTGGCATATACGCGAACACAATATGCATTCGATTTTATTATCAGTAAAGACATTAAAAATACTAATTAAATCAACTAAATAAAAAAAACGAAAAAAGAAACGAGAAAAAAATTCAGAAAAATTTTACAAATCTAGATTTTTATTTCTTAACTGTCCCGCTTCTTTGAAGTTATGTTAAGAAATTTCGATCATCTTTCAGTTATTTTATACCCACAATACTATGTAAAAAGGACAAATTGACAAAAGATCCAAAATGAAATGACTGTTCCATTTTAGCACCACAAAATAATGTCCTAAGAAATAATTTCAATCTGATTTCGCAAATGAAATAAGGTGTTTACATCCGAAAATTTTATCATCGCTAAAAAATGCAGGCGTTAGATAAATGTTAGAAACCGACAAAAAATTTGAGAGAAATCGCAAACGATCGTTTTCCATAAATAACCGTCTTCCCATTTAATAGTCTCCATACATTAGCATACCTGATGAAAAAAAGAAAGCCCAAGAAAGTATCCCAGCTGAGAAATCATAGTATATTAAAATTAAACTCCTTTCCGTAAATGGTGGAGTTTTACCGGTAAGTGAATGGAATAAAAAATGGCGTACTCCTGAGTAAGTGGTGACCTGATTGAAAAGTGGATGCTGCGTAAAATTAGCGATCCAGGCAAGGTTGCCTTTAAGTATTCTTAACCATAAATTGACAGTTTTAAATTAGCAATAAAATTTTTTCTGGAAAAAAAGTCTGATTTAACTTAAGAATTTATCACGTTCAAAAGTTATGAAATAGCTAGGCAGGTTTTGAATTGATGAAAGTTAAGAAAAATGCTTTTAGCCATAAAAGACGCTTTACATTTAAAAAAAAAATCTCTTTTCTGCGTCAATGCCTTTTTTACTTAAAAAATCTTATGAAAAATGTTTGTTCTTTTATTTTTTATTCAGTAGTTGTATTGGCAAAGAATTCATACAGCACGAAAGTGACATTTTTTTGTATACAATTAGATCATATTTGATAAAATTAGGGCGTGTGTGGCTCTTACATCAAAATTGATTATTTGTATTTGGTGGTATTTCAATTTTAAATAATTTCAAAATGAAATCAGCCTGAGTAGTGATCTTCCCCTTTTTAACTACAACCCATTTGCTGAAAATTCTAGACATTAGTATAGAATATATGCTAGATCTGTGCTGATACGATAACCAAGCCTGAAATGAAGGACATCACCTTATTTTACACCCAAGCAAACCCAGGTTAAACCCATTAACCCCCTAATTAATTAAAGTATTGATTTAACAAAATTCTATTAAATTTGGGTTAAAGAAGCACCAAGACTAAGTTAAATGTGGCGAAGATTAAAATCGAGAAAAAAATTCTTGGTTTTTGTTTATTTTAGAAATTTTTTTTCTGTAATCTGCAAAATCCTTTATTTTACATAAATATTAAAGATTTTGAAATACAGTAAAATATCAAAAATAAAATCATTTTCTAATTCTTAATGATCTCTAAAATAAAACTCAAAGAAAAATTTAAACACCAAAACGACGACACTTCGACTTCAGAATCTGGCTAACTGGTGAAGAGTACCTAAGAAAACTGTTTAGATTTTGGTAATAATTTGGCTGGTCTTCATAGACAAAGCTAAAAAACAAAAAAATGGAATGCATCTGGTTCCAGCCACCGAGTGAAATGTAACTGTTCTATAAATAGGGTACAGCGTTAACGGCGAGACAAAATGAGTGTATTCTGTCATATATTAACCCTTTGCGTTCCTAAAACCAATAGATGCGTATTTGTAATTTTGCATGTCGTATTCTGAGATTAAATTTAAAAGAATACGCAACTACTTTGATTAGGCAAACCAAACACGCAGCAAATTCATCTCTTCAGCAAAACTTGTAAATTGTTTAAATAAAGAATTGTATCATATGCGTTTTGAGGGTAAAGTATTATGCAACCAACGTCCCCTTAGCGGAGCCTAACGGAGACCTAAATGTTTAGTAAAATGCTAGCTAAAAAAAGATTATCTTCCTATTTCAGGATAAATACTAAACTTTCTACACCATGTTTGTTAGCAAATAGAATTTTCAATGCACCATTCATCTGTTTCAGCAATTTTTTTCACAAACTGGAAGCTTATTCAGTCATCGTGAGTTCTATTATTAAGACATCTGAAAATTAATTTACGTTAATTTAAGATTTTAAAACATATGTGGAACAAATCACCTAGAGCTTTCTCAAGCTGCTTCTGTCTCTTTAACCATCAGATTATGACTGCTTGTTAGATTTGCATCTTGAAATTCAAAAAAACCAGCTATTAGATTTAAATACTGTATTTGTTTCAAACTGACTTAAACTTCCTAAATCTACGTCATTTGGTGGAGGTGTGAGATCACCATAATTTCGCTTAGAAATTGGCTAAATATAGTAATACAGTAACTTCAGCTCTGTTTCTTTATATTATTATATTTAAAGTTAATTTATATATGGTTCTGGAAAAATCCAGAATAATTAAATTATCTAAACTTTTATTTACCGTGGTCTATTAGCATATAGAATGTTCAATGCAATTCATCCAGCTGCTTGAAGTAATTCTTTTTTTAACAAACTTGGAAGTTCTACTATTACATTCAAAAAATTAATTTACGCTCTTTTAAGATTTTAAACATAATGAAATGAAAAGGGTCCTTGAGCATTCTGGGTTCGTTTCGTTTCTGATTGGTGATATGTGGGGTATTGGAATCTTGCATCTTGAATCAAAATTAATAACTGATTTAATATTGTATTTGTTTCCAGTAATCTAAATTAGAGCCATTTTCGCAAAGGAGTAAATTTTCGCTTATAATTTTTTTACTAAAAATTATATCAAACAGGAAATGATACACTGTGCTTTTCATATTTGTTATATTTAAAGAATTAATTATGTATGGTCCTGATATTTAGAATTTTAAAACCGTATACTTGATATTGCTGTAAGCCCTATAAAATTATACGCAAAGATGAGCAAATATTTCTCACATTTTAATTGTTTATAAATCTCAAGTAGACATTTCTGAAGTCTGAAAAATATTTTGCAAGCTTCAAAATTTATTTTGAAGAACTTATTTTCAGTTAGTGGAAACTACTTATTCTTCTGAAAGTACTCTGTTTGAGAGAGATAATGAGAAACAACCTTCTGCATTCCAATTCTAATCTGCGACTGTTCTTTTCTTTGTATTCTGAATGATAAAGATTTGCTTAAGGGATTAAAACTACAGTCAGGAGTATTCTGTGCCATTCCTTAATTTTCTCCTCAAGTCTATTAAAGCTTTAATTTGGAACAAATGTCGAGTTTGAAGACGTACCAGCACTTAAAAGAACTTTCTAATTTCACGAATTTCAAGAATGGAGAGGTCCAATTAACGGAAAGGTGAATGGAAATGCGTTTCAAATTAATATAACATATTTTGTCCAGTAATTGTGATATAAAATTTCTTTGAAAGTAAAAGCTTTATAAAAGAGGGCTTATATAAGTTAAATGTTTTTACCACAACCTCTTCTAAATTAAGTATACAGAGTATTCAAAATTTTAGCATAGGGAATAAAAGAAATATAAAAACAAATAAAAATCATTATAGAAGGTATGGTCGAAAACGCCTGTTGGATGAGCTTGGAGAGGGTTGCTTGCCGGATCTCTACTTGCATTTCAGCGGTAGCCTTTAAATCTCCTGACCGCTTCTGGAGAATCCTGCAACGACTTTGAATTCCTGAAATTGCGCTCATGACGTTACTTCCATGGTATGAATCTGATTGGCTACTGCAAATACCTGTAAAATGTCCGGTATTTCGAAAGGGCTTGTTAATCCGTGGGCCGGTTATGAAACGTGAAAGGTACAGGACCAGGGAAATAAAAGGGCTGGTTCATACCTTTGAAGTTTTACAATTGTCGACAAGAGGGGAGACCAGTTTTGGATCGTGTCACTACACTAACATGAAGCTTCTTGTGGGGTCCAAGAGCGTCCACTGGCGATTCTTACAATTTTTTTTCCTGTGTTGTTCCTAGGTTACTTTATTTTGGTGAATATTAAGAAAATCTTTCATCTCTTGCGGGTATAATGACTTGAAGCTATCGCTACGTGCTCAAATTATTACAGGAAAACAAAGACGAAGGTGTAATATATTATATGTTTTCAGTATAACCGAATCCAGAATAAAATTTGCATCTCAAAATGTAAAGGTAAAGATCATACTCTGCGATATGCATTGATCACTCTCTTTAGGCCAAGCTTATTACCTGGATGGCATAAGAAATCGCCTACTTGGTTTAAATCAAAAGAAAAATTTAAAAAAACCTGATGCAGTTCCTGACTGTCGACTACATTGCAAGATAATGAGGAATATGTTTCTAAGTAGTAATGAGAGGAACGGAAAAGAAGTATTTTGCAAGAAACAAAATTGATTAAAAAAGTCTAGCTTAAAAGCATGTAACAAGACAAAGCTATGGAGCCATTTACTGCATCAAAAACTGAAAATACTTGGCTTATCTTGTTTTGAAACTCAAACAGAAAATACATTATTTCTTGGAAAAGAATTAAATTTCTTGATAATGAACTTGAAAAGAAGAAAAAGGAGGCGCAGAAAAATCAGAGAAACTGGACCTGGCATGGTGAGAATTTTGAGTGAATGGCAAGAGCTTTGAGCAATTGTTATGAAAGGGAGCATGTATACGTACTGTCCAACTGTAAAGTGTCGTCCAATAAAGAGTTTCCACATTTTGTTGGCTTTCCATTTCTGCATTTACGTGTATTTTCAAGATAAACCGGAAATGTTTCCGGTCATGCAATTTGTATGTGATTTGGATTGTTTTTGTGCTTTCAACCTACCTAAACAGTTTGTACGCTGAATTTTGAAGTAACCTGTATACAGATTGAAAAAACTCGTTAATTATTTAACTCGAAACTCGAAAATTATTAATTCAAGCCTCTTACAGGTTAGCACCATTCGCACCGTTTTGAGATGTGAATGGTATGAGCATGCGAAATAGAACACATTATGCAGTGTTTATCTAAACATACATCATCACGCTGAATCGCCACTGGTTCCTGGATAGCTAAATCAAGACTATTCTTTTATAAAGTGGTTTGCCGCATTGCAAGTCTTGTCTACTTCGTCCTACTGTAGATATATAGCTGTAAATAAACCGAAACAGCATTATGGATAAAAAGATAAATTAAATGTGTTTTGACATTAGCAATAAACAAAGGTGTGTTGAAAGCAAAAAACATTCAATATCAAGAAGATGTTGAACATTTCAGAATTTTTTTAGTTGAGGGAATGAGAAAGCCATGACGTACAAATCACCGTGATATGAGTTACTGAATAAACACAGCAGATTTAATCGCGAGGACTCGTGTTCCTTAAATGGTGGCTTTGTAGGCTCGGGTCTTTGTTTTTTAATAAAACACGCTGGAAATTACATTTATTTAAATAGAAAACATTTGTTGCATTAATATACACGGTATATAATATAAAAAAATAATTTACAGATAAAGATCTTTTGGGAGTGCATTAAAGTAAAGAGGACCAATGAATGTTTATATTTCCTAGATATTTAAGATCAGAGCGCGGCTTCCCCGTTCGAAATTAAATGCAATCTCCTGGATATAAGTACTAACGCACTCCACAAGAATTGATATTATAGTCTTATCAATAAGCATGTCCAAGAAATTTGAACCGATATTACAACTTCTGATTCACCAATATTTTCGAGCCGTTTTATAAAGATGTTGCACGTAAAAATTCTATATTTTTGCGTGGTTCTTTTATATACCATTTGATAATTACAGCTTTCTAACCAATTTCTGTTTTTAGAGCATATTTTAATTCAGTTTTCTTCTGAATAAAATCTGTGGATTCACAAATATGCCATTCATTGTCCTCTTTAGAATTCGACTTGCTATCACTACCTATTCATCAAAAATATCTTTATTTTCTTCGTTAATCAATTATTAATTAGTAGATTGTTTAGTTATAACTTTACCAATCTTTCTATTTCATATTTATTTCTGAAATAGAGACATATTCTCACGGTTTATCTGTTCTCCACTGCAATCCTACAAAAATGCGCGAGAGCACGCATCGGACTTGAGGCCCTAACATATGTTTTCTGTGATAAGAAATGTGGGAAAATTCTTTGAATTCTTGTGATCAGCAAGTAAATGACCTTAAATGCAGCTACTTTGGATCTGGAACTTTTTCAACTAGTGTTTGATTTTCTGTACTAAATTCTTGCAGCCTCCGGGCCTGACAGGCCCGATGCGAGTCCTCTAGGGTTAAAACAGAGCAATATTATTCTTAAATAATTTATCTGTATTATACAGGGTGTTTAAAAAATGTGGCCAAACTTTAAGGCTAGGCCAGGCATATGATACGCACCCAAAATCACATAGGAGCATGGGTGTACAAACGCCATCTGAAGGAAGCAGGTGGCATTTAAAATAAAATAGCGCTGGCCAAAATGCCGATATCTTTCCGAATCTTAACAGTATTGAACTGGAATTTTTATATAACTTGCCCTATATATCTGGCACTGAAGCTGTGAAAAAATTGCGATACCGTTCGCGCAAGCGCAGTAAAAAATATTTACTACAAATGTTTTTATCTTCTCTAATATTCAAAGTATTTACTTTAAATTTTAATACAATGCTTCTCTAACATATTGTTACATATTCTGTGACTTTTATACAATTTGGTTCAAAATTCAATTCTGCAAGTTATAAGCAAAACACACGGGGGGAAATTTGGGAATTTTTAAAGAAACCTTTATATCTTCCCGAATATTCGTGCTACTTTTACAAAAAAAGTATGTAAATATTGCGCACATCACACAAAAGAATTTATGAAAGTTTGAAACAATTATCAGCATTCAGTGAAGGGTGGTGAGCCAAAATCCCTTTTCCAATTCATCAATTTCTGGTTGATCCCCTAAATGCCCTCGTGACCAAATCTTCAATATAAATGGTGAGTTAAAACCTATTCTTTATATCGTCAGAGTTCGAGGAAAATTCATCCATTCTTTCGGGAGATATTCGAAAAAGTCGAAATTTTATTCTGCATTCCTCACCTAACTTTAAAGTTTGGTCAGGCACAAGCTAGTGTATAAAGCTGCTTCACAGGAAGCTCATTTTTTTAGAATATCTTCAGAAAGGCTAGATGAATGTTCCTCGAACTTGGATCATAATAATAATAGGTTAGGATATAAATAATAGGCTTTAACTCAAAATTACGTTGAAGATTCGGTCACGAGGCATTTATGGCATCTACTAGAAATTAATGAATTGGAAAAGGGATTTTGGCTCACTCCTCTTCACAGAAAGTTGATAATGGTTTGAAACACTCATCAATTCTTTTGTATGATGTGCACAATATTTACATACATTTTCGTAAAAATTGCACGAATATTTGGGAAGATATAAAGGTTTCTTTAAAAATTCCAAAAATTTCCCCCGTGTGTTTTGCTTATAACTTGCAGAGTTTTCACCCAAATTGTATGACACTTACAGAACATGTAACAATATGTTAGAGAAGCATTGTATTCAAATTTAAAGTAAATACTTTGAATATTAGCGAAGATATGAAAATTTGTAATAAATAATTTTTATTGCGCATGCGCGAAAGGTAGCGTAATTTTTCTTTCACAACTTCAGAGCCAGATATATAAGGCAACTTATATAAAAATTCCAGTTCAATAGCGTTAAGATGCAGAAAGATATCGGCATTTTGGCTAGCGCTGTTTTATTTTAAATGCCATCTGCTTCTTCCAGATGGCGTTGGCGCACCCATGTTCCTGTGAGATTTTCGATGCTTATCATATGCCTGATCTACCTTTAAAGTTTGGCCACGTTTCATTGCAACACCCTGTATACAATCAGCTAAAGTAAATACGGAGTCAATTTACTGTTTTGCATCCAGTTAGACTGTTACCAGACAACGAAGTAATCACAACTTCATATGAGCTATGTGAGACAAATCTAACAAGAATACCTGGTACATAATAGCTCGTACACATTAAGCACATATGGTGAAAACTAGAGAACGAAGAAGGCATATTATGATCAAAACTGAGTAGCTTGGAATGAGAAAAACTTTAGAAAATTACACCAAGTCAACAGAAAAGTGAAAACCAAGACCTGTTATAAATTTGGTCTTCCAGATGGAAGATGCTTTAGGTGGAAGCATCTTTTCCAGATTTCTAATTTTGGATTTCCCTTTATATTTTTTCAACTGTCTGGAAAAGTTTACTTCAGATTGCAAGTCTACTTTATAAAAGAGTAGCATCGAGAACCTGTTGATACTGTTTAAAGAATCAAGAAGGAATGTTATCCTCTGACTAATAGTCGATCAGTGGCGTAGAGAGGGCGAATAGCGCCCGGAGCATAGAATTTTTTTGCGCCCCTAGTCGTATTTGCCTACTTATAGAATTCACCAAAATATAAATAATGCAGCAGATATTCTTATGCATTTTTTACACATATAATATATATCTTTATTTACAAACAATTTATATATTTTTTCAAATACAAACATAATTAAAGATTACAATGTATTAACCCTATAATACAGAGTTTATTTTTCAACAGTGGCTGTATAAATCTATCTAAATACATAAAGAATATGGAAAAGATAGTAAAAATAACATTTTACTAATTTCTTTAATATAACTAACTAAACAAATTTTAATTGCTTAGTTATTAAAAAAACTCTTCTACTTGAAATCAATAATCTAATCAAATTTTAATAAATAGATATTAAATTAACCGTAATTAATTTTAAAAATGCAAAAATTCAAATGAATGTAGAGTTAGACTAGAAAAATAATTCGAATTATATTGGAGATTGGATTTTTATTAAACATGCATTTTCTATCCTTTATGGTCGAAAATTCAGCAATAACTTCATCGAAATATTTGCATTAATATATTTAATATTATTGTCTACTTTTGCTTTATTTTCTGGTTTTGTAACAAATGAATCCATTATTTTTCTAGATTTATGGGCCCTTTTCTCCATTTCTAGTTTTCTCTTCCGACGCTGGGAGCCACTTAATTAGGCTAGGTCGGGAAAGAAATTAGGTGTTTTGTTATATATAACAAAACGTTTTATTTTGTAAATGCAATTAAATTTAGCATAAAGTATCTTATTGAATAAAAAATGAGATATTAACACACGTTTTTCCGAATTGATGTCCAAAGTGATTGTTCTAGTCTTATCAAGTCTACGGATTCGTGTATCTATATCCATTTGGAAATAAATTAACATTTGTCGTACGTAATGCTATTCATTGGATCTTAGTATGTTTGTTGACTCTTTACATTCATTTATTGCTTTCGTTTATGTATATTCGCAGATTTTAGAAATGGCACGAATTTGCAGAAAAACACATTTCTCTCACAGATTTCTTTAAGATATGATCCGTTTCGATATAAGTTCTGTTTTTTTCTATGTATTGTATTCGTTACTTTGGTATCGAAGTTCAGTTGCCATCGAAGACTGGTTGATATTGTTTAAAGTATCAATAAGGAATGCCATCCTCTGACATGTGCTGCAAATGCTTTTTGTCGTTAGGCAGCTACGAGCAAAGCCAAAGTGTGTGAAACGTGTTTGGAAGCAGATATCCCGTGGCACGACTTGTAACGAATGAAAATTCAATTTTTTTCTGAAAGTAAATGGAAGAAGAAAGGCGTTTGAGTTTTCTACTAGTAGTTCTGTGAACAGTAGACCTCTTCCTCCCCTTCTAAGATTTTCCCTTGATGGCATTTTTTAAAAAGCTTAGCAAATGCTATTCATTGCGAAGACAGCATTGTTTGTAAGGACACCGGACATCTTAATTTGATCTCGAGGAAATACACTTGTGTGCAAAAGTTTAGCACAATTCTTAAGGTGCGACAAATTTGGAGTTAATATGGATACAATGGTTCGCAATCAGTTGCGGAAAGCCGTGGGACATACAATAGTCGGAGCTCACATTTTACAGTGAAAACCGTCACGATGGCATTTGGGGGGGGGGCGAACAGAAAGTGATGAAGACTAAAAGTAAATTCGACTCATTCCGTTTCACAGAAAGCTGATAACGAGATGAAACTTTCATCAATGGTTTCGTTTGATGAAAATATAAGGGTTAAATATAAATCTTGTTGAAAGCTGTTTTTCCTGTTTAGTTCCATCTAATCTTGTCTTTATCTTCGCGATTCTTCGCTGATTGTACAAAACGGTTCATATTTTAATGTAAGGCTCAAATTATTTTAGAGTTTATTTTGTAATAAAACAGTGAGTGGCAACGGAACATTAAGATTGTGACTCAGAGTTGTAAATAAGCACAGTTCGCGTATCGCTGTGTCTCGTTATCCTCATTTCGCTAAATAAATGTTATCTATTTTTATAATCTTTGGTTATCTTTTAGTTCTAAATTTATATTTAAACTCATTCACCATCTAAACCATTTCTTTTATACCTTATATGACGCAGTCAGTAGGTAGCTAAAGCAATTTACCATATTTCTTCAGTAATGTCGCCGATAATCATTGAAATGCAGCCAGATTGGGATATAGTAAAAGGAGCTTTTTCCAAGAGAGCGTCTTTTGCGTAAATGTAATCTATTAAGCTTTCGTTCCTCTCAAATTTACGATAACTTTGATGTGCTAAAAATTCTTGCATTGTAATACGCCTGTTAACCCTTCTTTGCATGATGGTGGAAATTTCTATCATAACATTGAATTCCCAAAAATTATATAAAAGAACAAGTTCACTTTAAGTTGATCGTGTCTGGATACCTTTTTAATGTCCATTGTATAAAAAAAACATAGCTGTCAAAAATAAGCAAGTGTCACTATCAGTAAAACGAGCTTGAAGTTGTCATTCCGCTGTTTGTTGTAGTTGCAATAAACGTATGATTTCGTTTTTAATTTTGTTTTATTATATTTGAGTTTCTATTGCTAAGAAAGTGAAAATGAGATATAAGAACAGATGGTACTGAACATTGGCCAACAGTGGGTGGGTCACTCCGGTGCAAATATCCTAAATGTAAAGGGTATTCTACAATTTCTTGTAGTACATGTGGAGTCAATTTGTGTCTAAATAAAAATAATAATTGTTTTGTTAATTATAATAAAGAATAAAAAATATCCAATGATATCCTCTTTTATTTCTATTTAGTACTAAGCTAATGATCTAACTTTGCATGATGATGGAAATTTCCATCATATTGTTTTTTGCTAAATTTATACTATAAATATATACTAAGATTTTTTTAACCATTTTTTCCTTTAATTTTGAACATGAATTATATCACCTTGATTTATTTCACCAATAAAGAAACAATCATGCAAAGAAGGGTTAAATCTTGGTGTGATAGCAGCTTTCCACTCAGACCAGTCAACTGTAACCCTGAGTTATTTGTCAATTTTTAGTTGATCTGGCGAGACGTGAGATAGCATTTGTCAGTTTGAATTCATTCGTCAAGTTTACGAGTGTTGAAATTCTTTCAACTTCTTTTATCCACTCAGACGCATTATCCATTATATTTCCTTGAAATATTTGAATAGAATTGCCGTATCGTTAGTTGATGTAATTTGTATTACATTTGTCGAATTTATTTGTCGTTCTAATAACTTTTCTCACTGCGTTAATAGAATCCAAAGGGATTCCATTAACGTAGTGAGAACTGAAGCAATATTTGGACTAATTTTTGAAGAAGGTTGTGGAAGTTGGCGATTTTTTAATACTTCAACTGGCATCTGCAGGTGTTGGGTTTCGTTCAATAAATCAGCACTGTTCGGAAATGTTTCAGAAATTTCATATTGCTTTGATAATTCAGTAACATCTCTAACTTCTTTACTTCCCTTATCTTTAGGCGGCATATTGAAATATTTTGAAAAAGATGGCATCAAAAAATCACAGGAAAAATTCAATCCTTAAATTAGTTTTTTAAAAAAATCACGGAGAAAATTTCACTATTAAGTAGGCATCAAATTAAAGTAACTTTTCTAACTCACTTCGTTAGAATTAAGAAGATGGAACTCAAAATAATGTGGCGATAAATTTTACAATTCGGCAATATTATATACAAAAATCAAATTTCAATGGAGAGACAAAGATGGAGGGTCTGTGCTTTATATTATTTTTATTATTCTCCCCTTTTGTTTATTCTTATATAATTTTTATCCCTATTGAAACTATCGGTACTTTATTTCGATCAGTTTATTGCATTGCTTTTTAACCTTTTGTTGTTTATGATTGTTTTTTTGTTTTCATGTAGCTTTTACTACTGATTTGATAGTTTCTTGTATGTAGTATATATATATATATATGTTCGGTTGTCTCTGACTCTTTTATTACCAATTAATATAATAATGATATATAATTAAAATAATTATTTTATTACCGAATTAAAATAATAAGAAATAAAACATATACATCGTTTTCTATTGCTTCAAGAAATATTTCTGCCAAATTTGAAGGAAATCGAACAACGCATTTGATCGTATTCGCGTAACAAACAAATTTACCGACAGACAAAGTGCTAAATGCTGGAGTTAAAACTTAGACCTCGCTTTGCTCGGTCAATAAACTGTGTTCTAAAGATTGTTTTCTCATGCAGATATTTTACATTTCGATAATATTTTGATAAACTAACTACAGTAAAGTTTTAAGAACAAATTCAGACAAGTTACGCATTGTCACTTGAAATTTTGTAATGTTTTCATTCCAACATGACATTCCTTGCTTGAATAAAAAATTTTAAAGACTGAAGAATACATTGATTTTTTCTTCATATTTTTGAATGAAATTCTGGTATATGAAAATTTCTTAAAACTTGTTTTCTTCAGAAATGCTATAAAATAAATTATAAGACAATACAGATAAAACAAGTCTCTTTTATGAGAAATTATTTAGAGTTTTCAAAGCATTTAAAAAAAATTAGACATCATTTTAAATGCTTCGAGAATTTTCATCCAGAATATTATTTAAAAATACGCATTGTTAGACAAACCATGAAAACTATTAAACTTTCAGGATTGCTCTTAAATTTAATTTTTGAAATTTTTAAAAATTACTTCCTGTGTGAAATAAAAAGATACATTTGTTTCTTTTTATTCATAAACCAACTTTCAAGCAACAGAAAGCTTATAATAGTGAAGAAATAAAATGTTAGGAATGTGCAAGATGTGGACACTACCATATTATTTTGCTTACAAACTAAAATCAGTGAAGTTGCTTTTAATTTATTGAAAGGAACGTAAACATGTTTTAAGAAGATTTACAATTAAAATGTGTTTTTTTAACTCCTTTAAGACTGTATAAAAAGGATTTTCTTGCTAATTTCACTTTCCATTCCATTTCTTCGCAATAAAGTTTGATTTTAAAAGTCGTACAATGCAGAATAGGTTTTCTGTTGGGAAAATAAAGCTCTCTGTTCTCATTTAAGTTTGTAAGGGATTGAACAATCTAATTTATGTTTATTTAATAGAATGATTTAGTAAGATTTATTATTTAAAGCTTGTATTGGATTCGGAAAGAAATTCACGTTGAGAGTTACATATTGGATTAAACTCACTTTTAAAGCTTTGCAGTGCAACATTAATTAGCTGAAATTTCTACCAGAATGATTTTAACGAAGATCAATTATTAAATCCAGAGACACACATATTTTGCTATCTAAATCCAACTAGATATCTCTATACTCATGTGAGGCAATATGTAGATTCCTTCTAGTCGAGTTATTCCAATTAATTATTAATGTCATTGTGGCACTAAAATGCGTTATTATTTGCAATGCTTTAATATGAGGCAGTCCCCAATAATTGCATCATTACATTAAACCAATTACATTAATGGACCAAAAGGCCATTCTAAATGTTATCTAGCTTCAGGCTTTACTTTTCTAGAAAAGATTTGTGATCATTAAGGTATCATCAGCAATCACATCTCATTTCACACACATTTCTCTCATCTGATGCCAGAATTTTGCATCAATTTAGCGTGATATTAAAAGGATTTATAAGTGTTTATTGTGGGATGCAGCAACTTCTCGTATTAGCGTTCTGTGTAAGCTCTTAAAAGCAAGCAGCTGTGATAACATATTTGGGTTTTCTTTGCTTAGAATAGGAGAACAACAAAGAAATATTCAGACATGCTCGTAGTTTTGATTGAATAGTTTTAGTGAAGTTCTTAGAAAGGGCAGGATCTGTAAAGTACAGCTTCAGTCGTTGTTTAATATGTTTTCCCATACATTTTTTAGTGTATCGGTTCACAAATTTTTCAGATAGGAATTAAATAATTAATAAAATGTATAAAATATTATTTCAAATTTTAAAAAATACAACTTTGATTTGCATTATAAAGCATTTTAATGTAAATTATAACCTAATTGTATCAGGAGATATATAAATGGAAACCTTTATTGAACACTAGGAGGTCCAAATATCAACTATTCACAATTCATTCGTTTCCTTGAAATGATCAATAATGTTTCTTTTTTATTCAAGCTAATTTAAACTTTGAGTTTATAATTTTTATTAGTAATTTTATGTTGCTATTTGAAAAAAGTTCCTTACTGGATTTTTAATATGAAGCTGAACCCTTGCAAGAATTAAAATTGTATGTTTTGACATGGACTATTTTTTTATGATGACAGGCATTTTTGGTTTTAATGTGAGCTTTTAAAGCGTGTATTGATGCAACCACTTAAGCGACAAAACATTTAGGTGACATACTGCTAAGTTGACATTTATATTAATTAATTATTTATTGATGCAGTCGGCATTCGATGCAATAGTTACATGCTTCCGAATGATTTCAAACCTATTTGCCAAATATTTGAAAAATTCATTCAGCCTAACTTTACTAAATTTGTCTTCAAATTAGAATCGTTGTCTACTTTGACTTGATTAGGCACGAAATAGTAACTATAATTATTACTAACATATTATAATTATTAGTTAGGTAATTAAAATTATTAAAAGTATTAAATTATCTAACAAATATTTAATTATAAAAATCTCAAAATATCCATTAATATACATGTCTACTAAGTGCTCTATCTGCCAAATTGACGTTGATATCTATTTTTAAAATTCTTGAAACGATCTAGGATAAAGGAAAATAATATCTGTATTGCACACTTACATGTTAGATACTTTTGTTTGCTATAGTAATAACAAAGTAGCCGCATATTTTCCCATTAATTCATAAAATATTATCTGATGTTCATCATTAAGATAATCTGAAGAGTAAATGCGTCACATACATATCTTCAAATAAAAGAGAAAAAATTCTCAAGTACAAAATCTCTGCTTTAAATATTCAAAGGCCCTAAAAGGGCAATTCTAAAAGTTAAAGGATATGTGTTCACTGAATTCATGATAGATCAACTGCATAAATGAATTAGATAGATTCACTGGATACGTGAGATACTCAATAGATTCAACTTCTGAATTCCATTCTATTTTGCAGCAAACGATTTTGCTTAGTATTTTGAAACAGTAACAATTTCTTTTACTTTTAATCTGTAATTTACTCGATTGATGTCAAGTTTAGGAAAGTCATTTAGGAGATAAATGGCATCCGCGCTAACCTCTAAGCCTCGTCTGCATTCTTCACGCTTAAGGCTCGACACTTTTCTTATAACGTCTAGAATTTCTACCATTATTCAAATCCAGCCAATTTATCACGAAGTTTTCTAGGATAATGTTGTTCTGATTGCGTGATAGAACAAAATATTTCACATGGTTACGAAAAATGAAATTCTGTGGCATGTAGGCATGACATTCTAAAAAAGTTATTTATCGAATTTCGTATTCGAAAGAACCGAAATATACTACACAAATTTGTGTAGTATTTTCTGTTGTTTTTTAAAACTTTTTAATTAATTTAATAAATAAATTTATTATAAATTTATTAGTACTTGATGCTTTAAATAGGAATATTATTATTGTAAGATTTGTCAACATTAAAATTGGATTTCCTGTATTATTTTAGGAGTTATTGTTAATCAACATGATCTTGTTGCATTCTTTAGTATAATCTGCTTCGGAAAGATTAAGGATACAAATATATGTGAATAAAAACAATTCCTTTTCGATTGCCAACTGTGAGTTTCGCAAATCTATGAATTTGATTTTATCATTGTGAATACAAAACAATTTAAGTGTGAATTATTTAAATGATATTTTTTCGTAAAATATGATTTGCGATTATTCGGATGTTGAGTTGATAGTAGGGATGATGAATTTCTTAAGAACTCTTTTTTCACTTTCTTACTTTATCATTTTAAAGATCAAATGACCCCGGTTTTGCAATCGATAACCAAAGAGTATTTTACGGATTTGGGGTTCTGTGTTCAAATTATTTTTTAGGCAAAATTTTATCAACTGCGATGTGGAATTTGATATACAAAATTAATTTGGAACATATACAGTATTAATTTTATTCTGTAATGTTTTGTGAAATCATCTGAGGAGTT
>BGPR01026892.1:4827-21165 GCA_013235015.1 Araneus ventricosus | reverse complement strand
ATTTCGTGCAAAATCTGATAGAAGTGTACGATTTTGGTGCAATAACCGCATTCCAGATTTCATGCTTCTATCCCCTTGCGTTTTCAAGTTAACGTGCTCACAGATAGACAGAGAAGTGACACTTGTTTCTCTACATCAGGTCGCGATGTCCTAGTGGTAAGGTCTCGTCTTTGGGGTTGGAGGGTTCCAGGTTCAGGACACGATTCCACTGAAAATCTACGTATATCTGGACCTGTTGCACGTTAAATTATATGTAGAGGCCAAACGTCCTCCGCTGGTGTGGTGCTTACAACCCACGTCCACCAACTCACTCATAAAGTTTAGAGTCCACAGGGATATAAGGAGAAGAGTCAAACCCAGTCCGCTGGTGTGGTGTGAAAGTTAGGAGAGGGGTGCCAGGTCAGGTGTCATCCTCATCATCTGACCGTGTTTCAGAATTATGAGCTCCGTCCCAAAATAGTCCTCCTGTTGCCTTAAAACGGGACGTTAATTTAACTAAACTCAAATAAACTAAAGCTTCTAAATCCCGTGTCAATTTGTGGAGCTGGTACCGGTTAATGTTGTACAGACATAATCCCAAACAAGTTTTTTCGGACTCGGGAAGGTCCGAAAACACTTTTATTGAATCTTCATGTTTTTATTGAAACGCGAAGATTCAATAAAATTTCGAGCTCGAATTTTCCGACAATTACGATACTTTCTTTTTCATTTTTTTTACTTAATACTTTTTTTCGTTATATGAGATGGTAGAAAGCTAAAGTTATACCTTCAATATTTTGATCAACAGAATAACTGTATCTAGTTACGGCCGTAATTCTATTGGATACTGAAACTTAATAACCTTTATTTTTTTGAATGGCCTGAAAACTTCTTCCGAGTCAAATGTTTTCAGCGTCAACTAGGGTTGTTTACAACTTTTTCCTATTTGTGCCATGCAGTGTGTTTCTTTTCCATATTTTAATTAACTAGATCATTGTGTTTAACTGCAACTGTAATGGTTTTTACATGTCCGTATCTTTTCGATTTGCATCGTTAAATGAGATGTGGAGGAACAGATTATAGATTGTCAAAACATGTTCGGCTAAATATGGCGGTTACCTTTGTTTTCAACTTATAATTTTAATATTTTGAAACAAGAAAAAGGCCATAATTATAATTCTGTCCTGACTGATTCCTTACGACAAAACTGCTGACTATAAACAATAAACAACAGCCTCCTGTCATTTTCTTCTCTTATACAAGTTTAATTTCAATGTTCTTGTAAAATATGAAAAGTACATTATTGGTTGCATTTTCTTTCTTATTTTTTTAATTTATTGAATATGGAATGAGCTAGAATTTATTGTTGTACACTTTAATTTAACTTTACTTGTTTCATTTTTGCAAAAACTGAATTTTATAACAGATTTTTCTTTCCTTTCTGATGTGCTAGAAATGAAATTTTGCTCAGTTGTGTATTCTTACTGATAATGCGCAATCTTTTCATAACTTAATTATCGGTTAATCATTTAATTTAATTGAACTTTGACTCTATACCTGTGCTCCACCTGGAAGTGAATTTTAGAAAAATTGAATTGAAGATTCAATAAAATTTATAATAATAAATTATAAATTTATAACTGAAAAGTTGAAAATAACTAAAATAAAATGCAATTATTTTTTTGTACACGAATAAAAGCGTATTTTTAAAAACTAGTTTTACTAAATTTATTAAATTGACTTGATTCATGTTTGTAAACACTAAATTTTGTAATCGAGTTTTCACTTACTTCTTGATGGGAATTCAAAATTTTGTCTCTTCGTGTGTTTTCGATGACAATACACTATCATTATAGTATTTTCGGAACGTTCAATATATATAGATATCAATTAATAGATTGGTTTATAATGACTAAGTTGACTACTTGAGTGACGCTACCTGGTATAGCTTTCTAGAAATATTGTTGACAGAATTTGTAGTATTTATAATATGGATTATAAGATAAAGATTAAAAAATTAGAAAATAATTAAAATTAAAATTCCATTTTTTTGTACATTAGTAAAAGTGTGTTTTTAAAAACTGTTTTTATTGAAATTTTTTCTTTAATAACTGTATTTCAGAAATGTACTCTGCTTCTTCAACAAGTCGCTTCGAACTGCATTTTAAAACAATCAAAACTTCAACAATATGTTTCACCATATACACCAAACAAAACTATTGCTGATGATCCACAATTCAATTATGTAAATCAACTCTTTCCATGGTGAAACGAAACATCACTGAACCTTAACTTATAAAGGAAAAAACATTGCCCTTAAAGGCTGTAAAATATTTATTTCTATTAGGATTGAAAATAATTTTAATGAATATTGCCAAATATTTGGCAATATTCTTAATTACTATTTTCAAACTTCTGCATAAATCATTTGGGTTTTAATCTTTTCCATTCCTTGTGCTAGAAAAATATTATAGTTTTGACCTAAATTTCGCACACAAAAATACACAATACTGGTCTTGACTTCCTACAAAATTATTTTAAAATTGGCTGCTAAATATTATGTTTTAGTCGTATCTTTTTCCTTAATATTTTCTTTCTTTTACGAAATTCTAAGAAATTATTTTTAAGGGAAAATTGCACAAAGCTTTTAGAATATATCAGTGAATTTCACAAAACAATCGACAAAACCCAATTCAGCTCGAAAACCAAAATTCAATTCTGTAAAAAAAGTCATTTCATGATCAAACGAATTCGTGCCGCAAATGAATGCCGCTGAACTCTCGATATCTCTCAAGGGTAGCACAAAAACCAGCGGGAGTTTCTGCCCTCAGCTTTCTTACATACGTGAATAAAATGGCGAATTTTGTAGTAAGAGCAGAACCGTATGAAGGTGATGGCTGCGGCCCTGGCAGAAACGCTACAATTGGACCCACATCCCAAACCAACTAATTTCCCACATTTTTATTCTACACAGATTTAAAAAATATATATAATTTTGTTGGTAGGTATAATAAAAATGATATATTCTTCAAAAATAATGCTTTAATTAATTAAATTGATAAAAAATACTGCACGCAATAAATTGAATAAATAACTAATTTTAACTAATTTCCATCAGAATAAAAGTAAAAGAAAATATTGTTTATGGCAGGTACTGAACATTGGTTTGTGTGTAAAGAAAATATTTTATTCACTTGAAACTACGTATAGCGCGTAAATTATTAATTAGGAATAAAGAGAGGGCTTAATTAAAAGTCAAGAATATTTGAGCTAAATTCAAAGTATATTAATCACAAATGATTAAAAACTCAAAATGTTTAAATCACTGTAACATTTTGTTGAAAAGCTATAAACAGTTTGTTATGAAGTTTAGTGGAAAATATTCCTCCTTAGGAATTGTGTTTTCCCAGGAAGTGTTGCTACTGACTATCTATAGGCCTCACAATAATTTTAATCACGTAATTTTTAATCAGTTATAGAAGGCATATTCTTGAATTATTTTTTATTCTCAAAGCAGATCCTACTAATCCAACTATTAAATTCTGTTTTTTATTGTTTTTGTTCTTTAATGTCATTCTTGTGACTCCCTGTCCATCCCTTTTCTGCTCCTTTGGTAGGGGCCAACTCGTTATCTCCTTGTTACTGTCCTGGGTAAGTGTCGTAGCAGAGTGAAGTGAATATTATATGCATTTGAATCTCTTCCCTTTGACCGATTAAATCCAAATTTTGATGCGGATGTACAGTTTTAGTGAAAAGACTGAATACCGAATTTCATTCATTTAGTTAATTGCATTTGAACCTCTTCTCTTTGTCCGATTAAATCCAAAATTTGATACGGATGTACAGTTTTAGTGCAAAGACTGAATACAGAATTTCATTCATTTAGTTAATTGCATTTGAACCTCTTCTCTTTGTCCGATTAAATCCAAAAGGTGACACTGATGTACAAATTTGGTGAAAACACCAAATATCAAATTTTATTTATTTAGCTACATTTGAATTTGGACTTCTTCCCTTTGACATATTAAATCCAAAATTTTATTTGGATGTTGAAACATTTTCATGCAGTTTTAATGAAAAGACCAAACACCGAATTTTTGGGTCTTCTCGTTCACGAAAAAATCGAGTGGAGAACACAAAACAATCGTTGGTTTTACATTCAGTTTCAGAGTTATTTTCGTATTTTTTTGAATTCATGCTGAGATATACGAAAATTGGTTGATTACCATAAATGTACTTTTTATAGCTAATTCCCTCATAAAGTAAACAAGACTGTTATTGACACCCTTAAGGCGATATTTATTCAATTAATTCCTGGGAAAAAATAGTAAAAATAGTTCAATCAAGTTGTGATTCATTGCAACTTTTCCTGAATTACTCTACTGTAAGCTGAATAAATGGTTTAATAAAAATTATCTCTGGAAGGTATTTTGCAATAAATTGATATTAAATATTACAAAATCGGCTATTGATACCCTATGGATGAGTAATTGACACCATAGATATTGGTATAATTTCTTTCATATTTAGATTACTTTTAAATGTCCTAAAGTTAGGTAACGTAAAACAGAACATTGGCATGAAAGTGTATTTTTTAAATTGAAGATAAGGGTGTCAATAATTATTTTATTTATCTAATAATAGAGTAATTTTACGTAGAGTAAATTCTTTTGGAAACGAGGAGCATTCTTTAAAAATTTACAATAACATATGGAGATAGCTCTATCCAACTATATGTCTCTCTTTAAACATCCGGGACATGTAATAAAAATATATAATTTTCAGGTAGGCGGAGGCGTAGTGAACGGGGGACATAGATGGCCCTGGCACCAGTTTTGAGTGGGGGCATGGAGTCAAAACATCACTGCGTTTATGCCATTTTTTAAGCAAAATTTGATACGGGAGCGTAAAATTAAACCATATTGTATAGCAACGGATTAGGAAACCCTCCACGCTTTTGCGCATGCGGCGGGCGGAGTTATTTTCATCAAAATAGGGGGAAAGTGAAGAATAGAAGGGTGATGTTTACATTTTACTGAGCGTGATCTAACAAAGAACTACGGAAATGCGCTCATATGGCTTATTGCCTGACACCCCTTTCCGGTGTAAAACCGTCCAAAAGTGGTAGTCGTGGAATCCGTTGCTGAATAGTACTTCTATTACTACTTACGTTTGTGAAGCCCTTGATGACGACTGGGTTGAAAAAAATCAGATACTTTTCCTGGCGCAACTTGCTATCACTACGTCACTAGCTGTGGTGACGAAACATTAACGCGCTTATGTGATTGTTTAGTCAACTACAATAAGGGGAACGCCGTTTACACAAGCTTAAGTCCATGATGGTGACGGGGAAGAGTGAAAATATAACATAATGACTCAGGCGCTACTTAGTCTCGCTACGCCACTACAGTTGGGTTTTAAATATATTTTCAAAGCATAAAAATTGAGTCTACCCTTCTTTTTAAGCTATTTCCGATAAGTGGTGTTAATATTTTTGTTGTAAAGATGTGATTCAAAAACACCCTTTTTTCCATAGACATGTGTTGGAGGTTTCTTGAAAAAATATTGAAAATCATGCAAAACGTCTTGAATTTGCATCTCTTCATTTCGAAAATACTTCCAGAAATTACAGTTCATTTCTATATACAACACAATTCTATGCAGGAACAAATTCAATGAAGAATAAATAGGTTAATTTTTTTTTTCATTCCGTAAAAACAGCTTGCTAAATTTTCGAATGTCTTTTTTTTTCTAGCGAAAATTTAGTAAGTCAAAATATTCCTCTATAAATATAATGAAAGTTTCCAAAAACTTCATGACCGCGAGAGCTTGAATAATTCGCAAGAATGCAATCTGCCGAATCGGATGGATTCACTTCCAGAAACCAAGCAATTTGTCGCTCAAACGATTCTTGTCGTCACAGAACGCATCTGACAGAACAGGTGGCTGCAAAATCACTCGGTGGAATGGCCTGGTTGCGTCACTGGCCAACTTCGCTTCGTGTAGTTCCATCGCAATAAAGACGTCTTAGAAATTCAGCACTTTAAAGAGTTGAGACGAAGATGTGTATGCTTAACTTGATGTGCGTAATTGCCAGCGATATGCCAGTGTTTTTATAATCTGGTTCACGAGGAGAACAAAAAGCAAATTAATATAATCGTCAAAAAATTCGCCCTCCAAATTTTGACGAATCTACTCGTTTTAGAATTTTTAATGAGGCCCCGGTGCCCTAGTAATAAGGTCTCGGCTTTGGGGCCGCGAGGTTCCACTGAAGATCCGCGGAGTATGAGGGCCTGTTAAGTTAAATCATACATAGGGGGCCAAGTGCGGAAGCCTTACTCGAATGCTGCTTCGGATATGGGAAACGGGACTTCAAGAAGTGCCCGCGACAATTTTATCCGCTGCTTTATATACTGCCATCAGATGGCGCCATCAAAAGCTACTCTAAATAAAACATAAGAGAGGCGCAGTTCGGGTCCGATTCGTAGATTTTTCGTGAAAACGTGGGATAAACTCATAAAACAAGTATTTCGTATTAATATGTAATATTTAATTATCAATCTCTTTAAAACATATTTACACAGAGTAGTATTATGGTTACAGAATATATGAATCATAAGCTACCACAGACCCTTGCTGCATGCGATAAACTTGTGATTTATCTATCCTGTAACCATTATACTACCCTGTGTAAATATTGTATTAAAGAGATTAATAATTAAATTGCATATTAATACGAAACACTTGTTTTATAATTTTATCCCGATGTTTTCACGAAAAATCTTCGACGCGGACCCGAACTGCGCCTTTCTTATGTTTTTTTTTTCTTTTTTCAGTTTTGGGGACTCGACATATTCATAGAATCACGAATTTTTTAAATTATTCTGAACGAAAAAGAATTTAATTCTGTTGGATAAAACTTCAGAGAAGTTAACTTAATTTTTGGGGGGCGATCACTCAATCGCTGTCTATATAAACTAAAAAATAACATAATAAAATAAAAAATTAAATCGTATTATCGTTCAAAAAATCTTCCTTGAAGAGGTTAAAAATTTATTGATGATCTTTAGAATTCTTGGTGCTTTCCCAAACTATCTGTAGAATTTGTATTTATATTTAGATTGCCTAAGTTATATTAGCCAATACATGTTACTAAATAATTCAATACGAAGATAGATATTGATGAGACAACCTTTACTCAACGCTACCAAAATTCTACTAATTTTATTTCCAAATTTAAAATTCGAAAATAAAAAACAATATGCTGCCCTTCACAAAAGAAATAGATCACAAATATTTACAAAATTATATGCAAAAATATACACAAAAATGAAAATGCAAATATCGCTGTTTTTGGAAATCAATATTACTTAACCCTTCCGTCGGCCGCAATATTGGCACCGGCGAGTTAGAGCGCGATGCGCCTGACACGCACAGGTAAAAAATCTCATAATTTTAATATTGTTAATAACCACAAATTTTAATTTTAGCTGTTCTAAATTAACCACTAACCTTCGTGAGGAGGATTAAAAGAAAAAAGTGGTAATATACATTTAAAAAAATCACAATGAAACGAAGACTCGAGAACCACGAACTTCTTCACTTTCAGAACGTAGGACACTAAAATCTTCCCATCACTCTAACCATCATTCTGGCGTATTATGTCTTTCCTTTGATCTAAACAATTTTTAGGAGGATGGGATGGGGTGTGGAGCAAGAAAATTGGATATTGTGAACAGTCGTATGTGTGATGAATTCGGGCGCGATGTACGAGTGAGGGCAATATGTGCTCTCCACATAGCGGGTAGGTCAATTGAATGGGGGGGGGGGAGGAGATCAAAACATCAGGTAAAAGGAGACTGCTAGGAAAGACAGATTTGTGCCCTTCTTGGAAGTGGGGGAGGGGAACGAAAACGTCCGAGCTGTGCTTGTCAGTCTGCTTCCGTCAGACGAAGAGTTAATTAATTATTTAAGTTTAAGTAACCACAATTATTCAAAGTTCAAAATGCATTTCGTCTGGGTTACCGATAGCCGACCTGCTGGCATAAAGTTTGTTGTATTCGGGGGCTACACTATTATTCAATTGCCGTCCGTCTCAAAGTTTGATGTACTCTCTAAAATAAGCAGAGAGGAGGAGTTAAGTGATGACGAGCACTCTGAATACAACACTTAAGTGACGTACCTGTTCATGACGTCGCACACCTGATGACGTGAGGTTTTCAACTTCATTCACGTGAATAATTCCTTCGACAGGTTTTCAATAACAAAGAAGATACTAAACAGCCACTGTTCATGACGTCACTGCAACGTCATTAGTTTGTTAGAAAATAACAATTCTAATTTACTGAATTTGAATACACTTTGAAAATAAAAAAGTGGCAACGCTCTTTTACTGTCTCATACACGAAGTATACAAAAAAATTCGACGGAAGGTTGTCTCTGCGAAACGGCCGCTGGGAGTGAGGGCGTAGACTTACTTACCTTTCTCATCTGTGACTAAAGTTGTTCTATGTGACTAAAGTAGCTCTATATGACCTATTCTCTATGACCTTTCTGTGTTAAATTAATTAATTTATCTGAAGTGAATTAATTATTAATCTGCTAAAATCCAAACGTCATCAAAATTCTTCGTTATTTTCACAAACTTTGCAGTTCGACTGTGACTAAACCGTAATTCCAAATTCTAAAATTTTTTCTGCAATCTTCAATGTCTTTTGTTCTCTGTTAAATGAAACTAAAACCAACTCTCTGTTATTTGGTTGAGGAGCTACAAGCGTTTAAAAATACCACGAAAGCGTCATAACTTGTTCCTTTCCCGACACATCATTAGACCACTATGGAGAGGCGTAAGTCTACGTCAAAAAAAGGAATTGTGATCGTCGAAACATACGAGATTTTGATGAATATGCACGTTTCAGACATGTCCGAATCAGAAAAATATTAGATTTTTTGATAATAAGATTGGAATCATGTCTCTCTGTTGGCCGGTCTGTGAACATGATAATAAAAAACGAAGTCAGCTAGACAGATGAAATTTGGTTTATGGTCTTTACACCAAAATTGTATATTTGTCTAATCTTGTTGGCAATCCGCCTACGGGAAGTTTATTTGTCTACCTGTCCGTGGTCATGTGAAAACAATAACTAAAAAAATGCAGAGTAATGTAATAATAAATTAACAGAACAGAGTAATAAATGAACTTTGGCACATAGTTTTGACATCGGAATTGTAGAAATTTTTCATAAAATCTGTCAAAGAGTTGGACCATTTTTCGTTTCGAATATCCTTGTATATGTGAACGAAATAACTCGAAATCGTATCAATTTAGATAAATGAAATTTGGTTTTGTGGTTTTCTGACCCATATCTGTATTCATTTGTAAATCTGTATCAAATTTTGGTTAGAGTCGGATCAAGGAAAGATGTTCAAAATACATGCAATGGAACTACTACAATCCGAAGCTCAGTTATACATACTTCACTTATAGGAATTAATTTTAGGAAAAAAAACTCGGAAAATTTCAAAATTGGAAAAATATTAGGGAGAAACACACTTTTCGATATGTTTTAACTAAAATTGCGTACGTGCATATCGTGTTATTCATATGTAATTTTAATTTATATATTTGTATGTAATGAACCTTCATACGTAATTTAATTTGCAGTTTCTTTTTTATGTAAATCATACAATATTTACAATTTTCTGTACCTCATGTTTGTTAGACTTAATTTCATGAATAAAAGTTTAATATTTTCTATGTCTGACATGTTTTTTTCTTTAATTTCTGAGCTTCACCCAATCATCCGAATTTCCGCGCATCCGAAACAGCCCACTCCCCGTGAAATTCGGATAACCTGAATTCTACAGTGCTTGCTTTTCTTCTCTATTCTATGAAGCATACAAAATTAAAGCATAATATATATACACTTACATATTTATATACACCTTCTCCATGACGAACGACGTATGCGATCGTCCGCACTTACGACCACATAAAAGAAATTACAAAATAAAACGCAATTTCATGTTGTATTTTTGTTTACAGCATGTGCAGCAGAGTTCATATAATGTATGTTTCACATTGTGTACAATAACTATACTAGATACATTTAATTTTCGTATTTTACATACAATTTATATATAACTCGTTTGAATTAAAATAGAATATAAATCCGACTTACAACAACTACCATAGGATCAACCTAGGTCCTGGACTAGGGCATAGTAATCAGAGGGGACGTTCATACTGAATGAATAAACCAAATATTTAAAAAATTATGAAAATTATTTTGAAAGTCATGTAAATTCTCTTTTTTAAATTTATATCCATATATGCTAGATAAAGTGTGAGGTACAGTCGCGGTAAAAAAAAAAAAGGATCCACCCAGCTTTATTCCGCCACTAATCATTTTATTTTAAAACTGAAGGTACCAATTTTCAGGAAATAATGTCTACTAATAGATTCCATGTCTAAAAAGTTCAAAAGGGGTCGTCTACATATTTATAATTGCACTAACTTCAAAATTTCCAATGGAAATACATATTTTTCTTAAACTATTTCGAATCTACATAAACATTCATGCTGGAATACCAAGTTTCATTATCCCAGCATTTTTTGGTTTCGGAATTATAAGCAAATAAATTTTGAGTTTCTAATGTTAAAGTAAAATTTTGAATTTTTATTGATATCTTGATGGAAAAAGGAACTATTTACCTAAAACTTTTTTTATGTAGTAGCATGAATTATTCTGCACATTTTACACTTTTACTTTTTATTTTAGAATAATTTAGAGCACATGAAATATTTTATCAAATTTGTTGCTAAAAAATGTTTGAATAGCAACAATTATAAATTTTAACAGTAATCGAAGCAGATGGCCATATGAAAAGCCTGTGCAAATTTTCAGCATATTCGTAAGAGAAGTTTTAAAGTTATATTAAATCTTCAATTTTCGCTGTAAAACAAGGCACTTAAAATAGAATCATTGCACCACTTTATTTTTCAAAGTTAGATATATAAAAAAATTTAACTATTTGTATATATTTTTAAAATTTTATAAATTAAAGTGGTGTAATATTAATGCTTTTTTTTTCGCATCAAGTTCTACCGATTGTAAAATGTAGATTATTATTTTGAAAATAACATTTTAAGTGAGAAATAATTTAGAATGCTACTACCGACATTTAAAGGCAAGCAGAGAACTTTTGTAAGTAAATGTGGAGACGACCCCTTTTATGTCGAGAACACAAAATTTCAATTATCTTCCAGTCTATTAATGATATATTAACCAAAATTAATATCCTGAAGTATTTTTTCATGAGAAATTTATTTATGGCATCAAAAAAGGGTGTTGCCATTGATAATTTTGAAGTTAGTGCCATTTTAAATATGTACATGACCACTTAAGAGAATTTCAACCTTATCTTTTAGTATACGTTATTTCCTGTAAAACGGTATCTTTGGTTTTAAGAAGCAATGATTAGCGGCGGAATAATGGTGGGTGGATACTTTTTTTTTTCTGCGACTGTACTTTAACCTTGTCCTCTTTGCAGCTTGAGCTGTCATGCTCAATCATAAACAAAAAGCATTTACTCAGTCTCTTTCACCCACTCAGCGTAAACCACGGAAAATGGGAAATTCCAGATTCTACTCAATAGCAGCAGTTTCAAGTAAATGATCACACTCATCTTGCTTGAGTTCTACATAATTACCCCTAATAAGTATGTAAATATATATCGTTACTACTTTTATAAACAGTTTAGTTTACTCAAGTATGCTTGAAAGCTGTAAACAGATAAACTGACAAGAGTGTTCGCCAAATAATATGAGAAGAGTGAAATATTTATTATAAAATGAAACAAGCACAAAATATGGCCTGTTTATGCATAATCATTTAATGCAGTTTAATGTAATTTTGACAAAAAAATCTGGTTATCGTTGTTTTTAAATTACTGATTTATTTATCAGACTGAAAATTCTAAAATAAATTCTTGAGTGTGTGTGTGTGGGGGGGGATCAGCATTAAGTGCTTTGACCTAGGGCGTAAAATTGTTTAAATCCGACCCTGCTTGCAATCGTTCGGCTTACAACTTGTCATTCGGAACGGAACTCCGTCTAAAGTTGAGGAGCCCCTGGGTTTATTAAAAATCCTTTATATTAATATAAAACAGAAGACGACCGCACTTATGGCCAGTGAGCAATTTTATGCATCAGTTTATTACTTCAGACGTAGAAAATAACAAAAACTGCCATTCGATACAAAACTTATCTCGATTGTTATTCCATCATGATCTATCACGTGATGAAGCTCAAAATAGTTTTATTGGGGAGTAAACTCCAGCTGGTTTTAGAAGAAAATCGTTTAAATTAATACAAAACAGAAGATGGGCGCAAGTGTTACCAGTGAACAGTTTTATATATCAATTTATTGCTTCAGACCTAGAAAACAACAAGAACTGCCATTCGATACAAAACATATCATGATTGTTATTCGATCATGATCGATTACGTGGTGAAACTCAAAATAGTTTTATTGCAATGGCGTGCCCACAGTTGATGCACCGACCACTTCCTGTCACCGTCAGTGAAACAAAAGAGAATGTGAAGCTTAATAGTCATCTGTTCTCGAACGAGCACCCAGGCTTTCGTAGACAGGAATAATTGAGAGAAACAATCGCCCCATTGGAATTTCAGATGAAGCAGATACAAACCGTGTCTGTTAAAAAATTCATTTCGATTGTAGTTCTTTTGCGTGCTGTGTCGTGATTTTTGAAAGTCTGTCGCTTTGGTAAATTCTGGAAAGAGAGGAATAGAAGTTCGAATGGTGTCACGATTTCACGATTGGGGATGCTATTTTGTAATTCTTGAAGTGAACAAGAATTTTGCTTAACTGCTAACAAAAAGGATTGTTCTTTAAAGAGATAATGCGAAAAAGTCAAGGGGAAAATATCCACGAGCTATTCAATGCATTTATTATTAACTACCCAACTTCGGCGACCAGTTTGTTCGATGGGAATACTCTAATTGTGTTTAATTTCAGTTAAATCTCTTATGTATAATTTGATATTCATGGCTGCCTTAACAAAATAATTTTCAACTTCATTCATTTTGTTAGACCAGCGGTTTCCAACTATTTTGGTTATACGGCCCACCTGTTGTGTAAAAAAGTATTTTGAGGCCCACTAACTAAATATGCAAATAAAAAATATATAAACACAAAAATACAAGCACATATATAATAATTATGTTCACGTATATGTCAGTAATTGAGTTTACTGTAAAAGTGCTAAAAATGCATTGCTTATAAATGAAAAACTTTATTTATATTACTTAGCTGTCACAATGTAAGAAAACTCAAAAACAAGCGGTCAAGATTCAAAATTAAAAAAAAAACTCAATGGGATTTTTGACATTGTTTGTCTCCCATGAAAAATTCAATATCTGGATTAAAACTTGACAGTTTCATCCTCAACTCACTTTCTACATTCAGTTTGTTTCTGTACTTATGTTTCAAGAACACTAAAGTTGTGAAAGTACGTTCACGCACATATGTGGTCTAGAACCCTGTCAAATGTATCAGTGCAAATTTGGTAATTGCTGGATACTGTTACAGAATATTTAGCCAGAAAGGGACCAATAATAATGTTCTTCTAATTCTCCGAAAGAAAGACACCCAAAATCCATACGCGTTCTTTTTTCATTATACACTCATGTCCATAAATAAAGGATAATTCAGAATCACACAGAAATTGAACTCTAAAATAAAAATTTCACCTGTAGAATTATCACACACATCTTGAAGAAGAATATGGAAATTACAGGAAACCACCAGATGGCGCGGATAATACGTCACAATGACGAGAGTGTAAGAGAGGGGTATATAAGGAATGGTGGCAAAGAAGTAAAATTGTTCACAAGCGCTTTAAAAGCCTTTCAATGCAATAACCGCATAGTTATGGCACAAAGGAAGCATTTGGATGATTTTTTACGTGGTAGAATTATCGAACGACTGGAATGTGGACGTACCCAGCTGGAAGTATCCGAGGAACTTGGAATCGCCCAGAGTGTCATCTCCAGGCTTTGGCAACGATTCCAAGATGATGGTAATGTGAGTAGATGTTACAGCACAGGTAGCCCCCGAGTTGCAACGCCGAATGAGGACCGGTATTTGGCAGTTACTGCCAAAAGAAACAGACGGAGCACAGCATCAGACCTGTCTCGTCAGCTCTCTTCAGCTACCGGTACGACAGTTTCAAGGCAGACCGTGTACAGACGCTTAGGGCACATTGGTCTATATGCTCGTAGGCCTGTCAGATGTGTTCCACTTACCGCAACTCACTGTCGCCTGCGATTAGCCTGGAGTAGAGAGCATGCATTGTGGACACCGCAACAGTGGTCTTGTGTGATGTTTTCCGACGAGTCCAGGTTTAGTTTGCAGTCTGATTCTCTCCGGACTTTCATATGGAGAGCGCCAGGTACCCGTTACCACCAAGAGAACACCATTGAACGACACCGTTACGGTGGTGCAGGATGGCTCGTTTGGGGAGGAATTATTCTTGGTTCCAGAACTGACCTGCATGTTCAGAGTGTAACGATGACAGGCCACATCTATCGGGATGTCATTCTGGAACAACATGTACGTTTGTTTCGGGGTGCCATGGGTGCTGGATTTCTGTTTATGGATGACAACGCCCGTCCTCACCGTGCAAACATTGTAGACGAATGCCTTCAATCGGAGGATATCACCCGTATGGATTGGCCAGCATACTCACCGGACTTGAATCCAATAGAGCATGTGTGGGATATGCTTGGCCGACGAATTGCAGCCCGTCAACCCCCTCCCACCTGTCTACCGGAACTTCGGAGGGCATTGCTTGATGAGTGGTGTAATATTCCCCAAGATCAGATTGATAATTTGATACTCAGCATGCCTAGGCGTTGTAAGGCCTGTATTGCATCGTCCGGGAGGCATACTCCGTATTAACCATCATACTAACCATGTTATACTGTTTTTTGTAAATAGGTTCTTTTTTGAAATTTGCTCCAGGGAGTAAAAGTCGCAATTTTTATTAATTATGTCAAACGTATAGCATCTGTTTTGCTCTTTACCTTTTGTTTAATAAATAGACTTTATAAATAAGTCAAATTTGTTTTGCTTCTGTCTCTTTCTTTGCCTGAACTTCATTTTCCTTAATTTATGGACATGAGTGTACTATGGAGCGCAAAATGTGTGATACTGTGTTTGCATACGGGAAAGTTGAGCGTCGAACACTCCCGCTGGTTTAGTATATCGTCGCTTAGCAAGCAGCATCACTACCTATTTTTTTTTTTTAATTTCAAGGCGGAAGAAAATATTCAATTTTTCACAAAAAATAACGAATATTTCTGAATGTTTTTAACATTTGATATAATATAAACATGAGACCATATGTTCCTACTAAATGTGAAAAAATAATCAGAAACATTCATTATTGGTTGCGGAAAAATTGAGTATCTTCTTCCGCTTGGAAATTTCAGAAAATTGAGGTAGGTGGTGTTGCTTTTTAACCGACGATATCTTTTTTTCATACATATTGCGGGAAATTTAAAGTTTGTATTTTGCGTAAATTTTCTCAATTAACATTGGCTACATATTCAAACATGTTTGTGGAATTCTAAATCATTAGTTAGAACTCTATGTTTTTAACTTTATAGTTGCATTCGATACAACAGCTACAAAAGTAGAGTGAGCGCAAAAACAATCCCTGGTTTCGAAAGGGTATAATTTTAATAATAAAACTATGATCTTTTGCTCAAATGCCACCGAGGGCACCGCGAGTTCGCGGGTGCGAACCCGCCGGATAACTAAGCGGGTTCTCTCTTCCCTGATGGATATAGTAATGGTGTTGGGTCGAATTACCGCCACTCCGATGACGGGAGGTATATCCTTCAGGAGGGGTTGGGCCATGGCCGGTGATTGGCTACTAGGACTCCGAACTTAGTTCCCGACTACTATCGTGGCATCGGTCATTCAACCCATGTCATGTCGCCAACCAACACCACACGAAGTTTCCCCTGTCATGTCGCTAACTGACATGACAAGGGTAACTCCGTGTGATACTCTGCTTATACGTTTACATTAGTTGTATAAACTCAAGAAGTTTTCAGTGGCGTTGATTGGAATTACAAACAGACGATGTCTGCGCCACCTATTAGCATCCTCCAGCTCCAACTACAACTCGAAAACTTTCCCGAGTGCAAAGAAAAAAAGCTGAAGATGTGCTTGTCTTTTTGTCAATCGGTCTGTGAATATGATAACTCAAAGACGGAAACAGCTAAACGAATTAAATTTGTTCTGTGGTTCTTATATCAAAATTGTC
>BGPR01026891.1:0-21166 GCA_013235015.1 Araneus ventricosus | reverse complement strand
ATAAAAGAGAATCTTCTGAAAAAACAATTTTACTTAATATTCTGGTACAATACATACGTATAAGTATTAAAAAGATGGTATGAATTGTGGAATTATTTTTCGGTAAATGAACTTGCCTTAAAAATTTGACCACGACTTTTTTTTTCTTTTTATAAGAACAACGATATGTTTTCAATGAAATGCAAATAAAGCTAATGCATTTTTAAGAATCTCCCTCCCCCCTTATGAAACAGAACCTTACAATTGCTTCACTGACCAGTTTTCGAACGTCCTCCTACATCTCAGTTACCAAAATTCAAAATATCATAAAAGGAGGAAAAATCGGTTCATTTTAGATATTTATTGATACTGACAGAAAATTCCTACAATATCTTCCCCAAGCTATTTTTGAGACATTTTGATTGATGTTGCAAGTCGTAGAAGGAAAAGGCCATACTGAAAATCAAGTAAGTGAAAATGTATCTGATACCTTGCTCAAAGCTTTCGAAGTAGTCTATATGTCGTGGCTAGTTTTTTCAGCCATAAATAAAACTACTTATATATATAGGAGTAACATTTTGTTTCATGAGAGTGCTTTCACATATTTATGCGTTATTGCATTTGACCTGAGAACTTGCAATGTATTTTCGTTCTTGACGTAGGCGTGCCATCAATCTTGAATGTTTGGTATAAAAATAATCCTAAACACTGTGTCTGAAATTTCACTTTGGGACTTAAAATTTGTCATTTAGACAAGAATTTAATCTCTTCAGTGTATAGTTATTAGAAAAATATAATGTAATTATATGAATTAATTTCATTATGAATAGAATAATTGCCTAACGTTTTCTAACGAATGCTTAATTCGTTAGTTACAGTAGTGCTTTGTGTTAGAGCAAAGAATATAATGATTTATGCGTTAATGAGTTTCTATGATAAGTCAGTTTTTCGGGAGGTACAAATGAATGTTAAAATATATTCCTTTTATTTTCCTGCTCACAATGTTAAGTTTATAAATAGTTTTCAGGGAAATAAAATTTCAATTTATTTGCAAACGAAATTACTGCAAAAGTATATGTAATTTAGAGCGAAAAAGTTATCAATTATGAAGTATGTAAAGAAAAATTTGAAAGATTAAATTTTCTTGTCTGACACATTATGGATATGGCGTTTCATTTACATCATATAATTTTGTGGCTTCTGTATTATAGTGTTGCCTATAAATAGCGACTGATTTAGTAATTAAAGTATTCGGATTTATTTTTAAGCTTTGTATCTAGATAGCGGTTTTAAAAGCCTTCAACTGTATAAGGAAAATTTAATAATTCGTCGAGAGACAGAATTTCAGAATTGAAAGATTACTTATTCGAATTTATTTAAGATTTCTTTCTTATTTCCTTAATACCTGTAATACATATAAAAATGATTCTAAACCATAACCATAAGCTTAAAACCATATGAAGGAAACTTTATTTATTAACTTTTCATATATTTCTTTATAGATTCGGCGGAAAATACCACAGTAAAAGCACAATTAAAGCCTTTCAAATTCTTCAAAAGTAATCATAATGAATTTTAAAAAATTGAGAATGAAAATGAAGATTTTATAATTAAATAAATATAAAAAGATTTTGTATAGAAAGTTTAAAAATTTGTAGCGTTATATTTTATAAAAATGAAATCGAAAAACACTCTATTTAAAAATACTTGGAAAGTATTGGAAGCTTGAGAGTTAAAAGAACAAAGTCCATATTTTTTCCATTTTGCACTAACACTGAAATGGTAGGACAAGGGAAATATTATATTTTCTATGTTATTTAGTTCATCCATTTTCTGTTCCAAGTCCATATTTTAATTTCATCGACCAGGCAGCAAGAACAATTAGAAAACCACTGTTATTTCAAATGCATGTTTGCTAGATTTGATGGTTGTTTTCTCAGAACTGAATCTCGTTAACTTGGTTCATTTTAACTTTGAGCCCTATTACTTTTATTCCATAAACGAATATATACCTAAAATATATTCGAGGCTTTGTATAATGCCCTTGGTTCTTAAGAAGCCAAATAAATAAAAATTCTAAGTGAGATATGGAGGAAAATCTATTCAAATATGTGAGAATTCCATAGTCTTTCTTTGTGCATTTTAATTTTATTCGTGTTTTAACTGTATTTGTTTCCTTCATTAAAAATATTATAAAATTTCCAGTTTTGAAATATCAAATGTTCCTTAGTTCTTTATAAAATATTTCAAAATATCAATTCTGTAAGTAATCTTTAATATATTTTGTTACTTTAGAATATTTTTCCAAAACTGAAATTCAAATTGAAACTACGTAAAATTTTATCATGAATTTTGCAATTCCAATATAGGGATAATTTTATCTTTGTATGACTTCCAATTAGTAATCAATTACAGAAGATATTCAAATACAGCTAGATATCAAATGCATACAACTAAAAAAAACAAAAACAGCTGAAACTTCTGCAAATTTGAAATATTATGTACAAATATCATATTTATTGCTTCTCAGATATTTAAACGAGAAAATTGTGCACTATTAAGTACAATATAATTCTACAAAAGTAAAATATATTAAAAAATTAAATCTCTCCCAACAGATTATAATTTCTTTTTAGTTTAAATGAGAGAACTATTAGTATACTTATACTCGTATACCTCTGTTTTATGTCATGTTTAACCGTAACCGAATCTTCGATCAAACAAGTAATAAGACAATTTAAAGCATGCGTTGATCTCTTCTGTCAATTCCAAACATCCGTCCTTCTATTCCTTTAAGAAGGAGCGGCGAAGGTGTCCAATATCGCAATAGGGCTTTCTCAAAATTTATTGCAAGGGCATTGCTGAAATGGCAATGGGGGCCGTAAATTGAGAGAGCAAATAGAAATGCACAGGTGCAAGATGTGTTTTGACTGAAATGTAGTAGCATTCTAGACGATGAGAAGATTAAGAAGAAAAGTGTCTCGCGGAATGTTTGACTGGAATTTTTACGACCCAAAATATGTCAATTATTCAGCTTTTCCATTTTTAGCGCTTATCCTTTTACCTTGGTTTTTATTATATGGTTTAAAGTATGATGCAGTGCGAAATAGAAGATAGGAAAAATATACGTTGTCGAACATTACTGCTCATTGTTATGGAATTTATTGAATTAAGATGTTGGTCACGAATAATTGAAAAGCAGCTGGAAGGTTTTAAATGTTATTTTTGAACAGAGAGATAACATCATGATTTTAAAATATATAGTCATTCCTGACAAATTTATTCTGCACGACAGCATGGTTTGATTCTTTGAAGTTTCGAAATAAAATATCTGTAAATAAAGTATTCAGCATTTTATATCACAATTTCTATTAAAATATTCTAGAAATATAGGAAAAACATAAGAAATGCCACAAATAATGGCTACATGCGATACGCTTCTGATTTATTTATTTTGTAACCATTACACTACTCTGCGGCAACAGCTTCGTCCTACATGCTCTATCTACCTTGCTCATGCGTAGTGAGGAGTTGAGTAATATAAAGGCTCAAGCATCATCTGTCATCTCGCTCTTACTCTCTTCTTGCACTTGCTATGATGTATGTTCCTGTTCTCGACATTTTAATTTAATTATCATTTACCTTATTTTACTTTTATCTTGCTAAGTTTATTAAAGTTATAATTGTTATTAGGAGTTAGCTTCTTCGGCGTTGCGTAATGTTTCCTCACACCTGCACGAGCCAATATATACATGCATACCTGGAAACGGTGGTTTGTACCTTCAAAGTTACCCTACCTAAGTAGATGCAGTAGCTACTCTTTGTCGAAGTAACTTAAAGTTAATTCTGGCCCTGGTGCTATAGACATAGTGATAACCATGCTAGCCTATTGACCACCGCATCAATCCAAAATAGCGACCTTTACATTTCTTTTGCTAAATCTCTATGTAAATATTGAATTACAGAGATTGAAAATTAAATTACATATTAATACGAAAAACTTGTTTTATGATTTTTTCCCGACGTTTTCACGAAACATCTAAGACGCGGACTCGAACTGCTCCTTTCTTATGTTTCATTTAGAGTAACTTTCGATGGCGCAATCTGTTGATAGTATATAGAACTACATTTCGCATATGCGCAGTAAAACATTATTTACTACAAATGCTCATATTTCCCGTAATATTCAAATTTTTGAATTAAAATTTTAATACAATGCTTTTTTTACGTATTGTCAAGTATTCTGTAACTTTCGTGCAATTCCAAAGAAAACACTGTATGTTATAATAAAAAAACATGCGGAGTTTGAAATTTTCAATTTAATACCGATTTTTACTTATATTCTGATAAATATTTTTATTGTCAGACTTTGGTCCCTAATAATACTCCTCAAGCTCTTTAAAATGACAAAAGAATCAACCTCTTAGCTAAACGCGTTTCCACGCTACACTTATCTATATACTTACATAAAGCTAATTCATAACAATCACGCGCATGCGCCTACACTGGTACGATGACATCACATGCAAAAAATACTACGCGACAAACTCCTACATATACAATCCATCCGATGTGGGGTCAAACATTCTATTCGCATTATTAATCTCGTAGTCATTAGCGATTCAAATCTGTTGGTATTTTGTCACACAAGAAAGTTCGACCGACTATCACTCTAACGAGTGGAAAGACGTTTTCTTGTCAAAATTAAAAGTACGGTAATTTAAGCGGTTTTTATTATCAGAATTTACATGAAGTAACAAAGAAAAATAAACATAAAACAATAAAACTATGCTGCTAAAGTAAAAACTGCATCTTTTCTATTGAAGTTTAAGTTTAGAAATCTCTAATAAATTGATTGTAATTTACTATGCAATTCCTTATTACGGAGAGTGAAGAGACATGCGATGAGCCAGTTTCTTCAGCAGTAAATTTTAAACAAAATTTTTAATTTTGTTTTTCATGTTATGTCTAGATATTTATTTACAAACTTGAAATAATCTATTATACCATGCTGTTGTGCACAATAAAGGAGTTAGGAATGACGATATATTTTGGAAAACTACTGTTATCTCAAAGCAAAATAACACGCGTTAATTTAACATTTTGTTAACTACAATTTCGAAGTAGCTAATTTAAATACTTCTGAAAGCAGTTTTAAATTAAACCCGTTAAAAATGCGCAATAAAGTTACATGGTAATGAAAAATGTTTATCGAATAAAAAAAATATTTAGCCTAAATTTTATATCATCATAAGTACCTTCGATTGTAAGTGACTGTTGGCAAGAATTATCTTGATTAATTTAGGATAATCTAACTTCTAAAATCTAACTGTTATTTATTCTAGGGGAAAAATAATTTTTCTCTGTTCAACGAAATTTTTAAAAATCTAAGATGAAATTTGCCGACACAGGTTGTTTTAGCTGTTAATGGCAGAATTTTACCAAATAAATCCATCAAGTCTTCGATGTTATTTGATGAGAATTTAACTGCAGGAGGATCACGTGGATTTTCTGGCTCCTAGGAATGGTATGACAATACATTTTCATGGCACTTTCAGTCTTTGTTTAGTTGAGGAATGAACATAACTTCCCAAAATTCTTAACTAATTTCCTCCCCATTAACTACTTCAAGTCCATATAAATGACTGACTTTGAAATATTCGTTAACGGTTTTTAAGTAAGTTAATTGATAAAATTTTAGAGATTGCATAATCTACAAATTTGCATTTTCTAAAATTTTGCATCAAACTGTCTAGTGATATAAAATAACATAAAAATGAATCATGCTTTTAACATGTATTTTACAAAAATTAGCTTTATAAATTTGAATGGAAGAGTACGTGTTCTAGTTACAGTAATAAGTCGAGTAAAGAAGCCTTTTCAAGCAAAAGAAAATTATAAAATTCAATAGAAGTAAATGTGATTTTGGATTTAATAAATGCATGTGCATAAAAAGCAGTATTATTATTTGTACGCTTTTGCTCTATTGGGAACAAGCTACCTTATTTTGAATATTGCTTTAACTATGGAAACTGCACCTAATCGTGAGTACATTGCTGTGCAAAATTAAAAAAAATTATTTAATAAGATACTATTTAGGTATTAGGGCGAGGTATTCTTAAGAATCGAAAAGATAGTTTTTCTAAACAAACTGTGAAGATGAGCCTAATGCTTTTCGGCCCTTTTTACACAAAATGAAGTATATTATATATTTTATAAATATTGCTATATTCTTACCAAGAAATAATAGGAAAAAATTCTATATAAATAATTTAAATTTCTTCTTAGTGTTTGAATGTAAGTATGAATGATGTGGATAACGGAAAAAAAGAATGCTTAAGAAGAGATTTCAGATTATCATGTTCCAATTCAATTAATGGCAGTGGAAATAATAATTCAACGTCAAAAACTTACAATTGTCAGTCATGAATAGGTTACATACAGGCTAATAGGTTTTACACGATATTTAATTTGAAAATACATGGTTTTACATTAAAAATTTTCACTGAACGATTTTTAAAATTATTTCTATTAGAGTAAGTATTATAAGAAGAAATGACTTGCAGCATAAAAATGGATTAAATTGCAGGAAATATACTTTCAATTTTGATGGTATATCTTAAGCAAAAGTAAAACTACAATTCTTAGTCATATTAATCATTATTATTCTAAATCAGAATTATTGGTAATGGAATAGAGTTACGATAAAATTAATTGAATTTTCCAATGCTTAAAATGCACAAAATCAGAGTTAATTTTTTCACTGAAATCAATTTTCACAAGTATTGATATAATTTCCCTTAAACCTCTGAAGCACACAATGCTTTGAAATCCAGTTCTTTTAAAACCCAGAACGGCCAAGGGTAGAGATTAAAAAAGTTAACCATTTCCCTCTCCTTTCTGTTAAGCAAATAGTCATTTGCGTCTTAGGGGGTTCATTTATCGTCATGATTCTAACTTCCAAACCCTTGTTGACTATATATATAGGGGTCATTCACAATTTGTGATAACACTCTATATTTTTAGTAGAAGGTTTCCTAGAAATTTATTTTTTGTCGTTATGTATGATTCTAATAGTAAAAGGCAAATTTGATGCAAAAACATAATTTTACATTTTAATGAGCATAAGGTACCATTTTAAAATGAATGCTGCGTCAAAAAATTTGATCATTTAAGAGTTCTCATTTTCTTTATTTCAAGAATTTACTCATCTAGATAACTCACTGTAATCACGTAATATATATTTATAAAAATTTTAAGAAAAATTTTAATTTATTTAATTAAAAGAAATTTATTTCCGTAGCAATTGCTCATATTTATTTATTAGTATCTAAAAGAAAAGAATTTCAAAGTTGGAAACTATCATTAAGATAAACGTAGGTACTTAAAATGTAAAATTATTTCCAGAATAAATAAAGCAAAATTTGCTAAACATTCGAGAAATTCAAATGACAAAACAGAACAAGTAGCGACATCACACAAAGAATATTTACTTGGACATGATATTCTCTTATTAGGTGACATTTATTATTTATAAATATTTATTGTATGTATACTGATAAAAGCAACGAAGTAAAATCCTCCCCTTTCCCTTCTAAATGTCTTTTAAAAGCATACAATTGTTATTAAACACAAAATGTAAATGCTACGAAGAAAAGAAGAAGGTCGAATTTTAATTAATGTAACAATCAAACAATGGACTTTCTAATCAACGAAAATTTTTAATTGAATTCATTAAACAATAACGTTTCCTGACTTAACAGTACACTGAATATATAATATCTGCCAATCTTTAAATGATCTGTAAGATTTTTTTAAAGTATGAATATTTAATTCGTTGTATTTATAATAAAGATTGTTTAAAGCATTGGTAGAAAAAAGATTGAGCTTTGAAAAATACTTTATATTGTTACAAACATATTTTACCAAAAAAAGCAAAGTATTTTATATTTACTCTATAAGGAATTTTTAAGTACGAATATTTAAGTCAATTTATTCATAATTGATAATGTTTCAAATATTGGTTGGTAGGAAACATGCTACAAACGCAGTTTTCAAAAAAAAAAAAAAATAGCACATTTCATTTACATACTTTACGATATTTTGTTTCATATTAATATACATTTAAAAAAATGTCAACTCTGAAATTCATCAAATCTAAACCGGACTCATCAGTATCATCAAACAATATCTTATTAATTTTTTCCGCAGATAAAACTTTCCGAATTCCAGGCATTTTAGCAAGAAATTTTAGCAGTTAGCAAGCAGAAATCTTAATGTAAATTAAGCATCTGCCCTCGAACACTTGCTGGAGACATCAATCAAGAGTGACAGTGGGAGGGAAACAACTATTGTTAAAAGGATAAGGTTTCTCCGCACCTTTTACCGACCCTCTTGAAAAAAGGGGAGAAAATAAGCATACGACATTTCGGGCACTTGGCCATCGTCTGGCAGTTTGCATGAAGGGCCAGCTTGGCCGTTATGGCGCCATCAGGTTATCATTGAATTCTGAAAATAAGAAGAAAAAATAACGTGAATTACTGTATTTGAAAGAATTTTCAAAGGTTGCGTTCAAATCACCTCTTCAAAATGGTACATTGTCGTTCTCTTCCTTTTATCTCTGTGTGAAAATTTGCAGTACTTGAATTTACAACAAGGAAATAACAATTAAGTCAAAAATTATGTTTCGCTGAAATGAAATATTTTCATGCAGAAATTTAAATTAAAACTCTTTATTGCTTTTTAAGTTTTATCATATCTCTTTTAGGTATTTTACTTAAATTTTATTACCTAAATTCAGACAAAATAATGAAATATCAAATTACGAAATAAGAAATACAATAAAGTTTTACTGTAAGTATTTTGTAATTAATTGCCGTTTATTTCTTTTAAAGAAAATATCAATAAACCGACTACACCCGAATTTACTTTCTTCACTTTTGTACAAGTATTAGGGATTAAAATCAAATGTCGGAAGTTTCAATAAACTTTAAACTAACACATAAGTCTAGTTTATCATCAAAACAAAATCTTCAGAACGTCGGGCATTATTTGTGATTAGTGATAACCATTAATACTAGTATCTATTAAACCTTATTTCATAGATAATTGCCAATAATACATTTATATAACATTCGTTTACTCGCAAACAAACTTTATAAAGTGTCAGAATTATACGAGGTTGCTACTCATTTCCATTTTATAGGATGCTTACTCCATTAATACCCATGAATTTACATGTCGGAAATGCAATTTAACAATGACTCCTTATACAATACTGACTAAATTAATTTTTGACATAATGGCCAATTTTACAAAACTTTTAATATAAGACTGTCTTCAATTCTAATAAGGTTAGGAATTGCTGCCTGTCTGGAGACTTTCCTCATGGAATTGGGCCTTTTAACTTCTAAACATGGCAGCACAGGAATTCCGTGAATACGCATCATTTAAAGCATTTCGTAAATGACTTTAGTTAAGGAAATTTGAAAAGTTTCGTAAGTTTCTTCCTCGAGAAGAATAGAGTTTTAATCGCCATTCTCAATCGCTAGCGGCCACTTTATTATTAAAATTTAAAAATACCTCCCTATTCATTAAAGTTTTTTGATGCGACGATTTTTACAATATTAAAAAAGAAGGCTGAAAACAACTTATCCCACAACTAAATAATAAAAAATATCCTTTATACTGGCAAATTTCCCTTTACGAACTTCTCGAATTTCATATCGTATTCAAGAAGTTATCAGGAACAATACCTATTATGTTATATTATAACTCCGCAAAAGATATTTCGAGCTCATCGTAGCAATATATTTAAAATTAATATTCCAGTAGTTACTCATTTTCGTAACATTATTAACCCTCCTAAACTATAGCAAAAAACCCCTCAATTTACAGCAAAATAAGAGACCGCCCACAGAGGCCAGTAACTATGAATCCGAAGAATCTGCGTGGTCCACTACTGTAGAAAAAAATGTGACTCGAGCATTTTTATGATTATATATGCGATTTGTATTCGAATTCCTTTTTATAGTTATGTTTCATTGTTAGGGTTAGTGTATTACTTTTCCTTCTAAATTTTTTCATTTTAGGGTAAATTACCCTGTTTGTTTTTTCAACAACTTTAGTAACAGGGATGGTTTGTACAGCAAAATTAATTTAACCTGGCCAAAGCTTGTCCATAGCCAAGCTGCTATATTAATTGTTGAAAACTCCATATACTTGGATTGACTTTTTCAATACGACAATTTGGCAATAACAACAGAGTTTTTTACTTGTTCACATGTAAATGTTTATACTTAATTTTTTGTTCATGGTATCTATAGTATTTTCAATTCTTTAGATTTTGTTTTAAATTTGGTTGTATTGTTCAAATAATGACTTTTTAGTTTAGGATTTGCTTTTTGATATGTCTTGTTTACTTTGTTTCTGTGTGATCATATATAATAAGTTATATATATATATATATATATAGGCTGTGCCAAAAAAGTGGAACACACAATTATTTCCTTAAGGTAGGAATTTGTGTGAAAACACTTTAGCTTCTGTGAAAGTTGAAAATAAAAAGCTAAGAAAATTAAATTCTTATACGTGCCTCATAGAGCAAAAGTGTCAATGAATGAAATGTTCCTCTTGCACTCATCTATACATAAACTAAGTTTCACGCAAATTTATTCAGCATAGAAAAATAGCTAAATGCAAATATTTGTCAAGTAGTATATAAGCTAATCATCATCACGGATATCGTAAATAAATTGTCAATACATGGGCGATTGACTTGAAATTTTATATTTGATGAAACTTGATACACGTATTCCAAGACAACTAAAAGTACTTACGAGTAAATGAGCACTCATCGAAAACCTGAGGCAGGGTGGAGCAATGACAAACATCGATTGGCACGAAACTCGATCCTGCTGGAGCGAATTTGATGATGCTTATTTTCATGTTCATCATTAACCGACTTGAAAGACATTTGACAAATAGACAATTTATCAAGAACGTTTTATGTCAAAGATTCCTAAAATAATAGATGCTAAAAATTGACTAACAACGCAAGAAATGTATGTAATAATATACACTATGATATATGTTCAATGAAAGAAAATTTTTGTACTATTAATTTATGATTCATTTAATAAAAAATTTGAGAAATATTCCTTGAATAACGCTATTTACAAAATATTGTTGAGTTTCCTGTATAAAAAAAAATTTGGCATGAAAAAGACCGGACAACGCAGGGTACTTTGCTAGTAAATTATAAGATAATCGAAGAAAATGTTGCACGCATCCTGTAAAGTTTGCAAGGACAGTGTGGCTTTTTATGTTTTCAAAGAATGTGATTAAAACAAATAAATTATGTAAGAGCGAATGTGTTAATTTTTTTATTTGCAAATAAATTTAAATTTAAACTCAAATAAAACAAAATAAAATTTTTAATTTATTCGTTTTTAAGCAAAATTCAGATATAAAAACCAAAATTAATAGTAAAAAATGTGGTGTAAATGAAATTTAGTTCTCTTGCCGGACAATTGAAAATCCTTGTGGGTAGGTTTGGATTTGTTGTGAAAAGTGATGGTGTTCTTCTGGAATGAATTTTATAGTTTTCTCTGATATTATCCATTTTACTAGTCAGAATCGTTCTCGTGGTCATCATTACATCAGTTGGCAATCATAAATTTATGTAGGGTGTTTCTCGGATGTTAGAACTGTTTACTTTGAATGAAGGAACGGATTAATTAAATTTTAGAAATTTGAAACATATGTTTTTTGTTTTTTTGTGATGTTTCTCCACAAAATTTCAAGCAATTTTTCTTACTACATATAGACTGCCATCTGTAGAAGAACTGCAAAATGGGTGTTAAATGCGGTCTTCTAGGCAGAAGTCCCTTTCTAGCAGCATATGGAAATTTTGATGCTTTACTACAACATAACTATGAATTGCAGAATTTCAGGATTTACACCAAATGTTGCAACTACCTTAATCAAATCGAAAGTGCAAAATAATAATAATAATTCCCGCCGAGTCTACAAAAGTCTCCTTTTAAAATCAAAGTGTTCTTTCATTCAGCTTATTAATTCATCTTTACTTATTTAAAAAATGTAATAAAAATATTGCAAAAAATGCATACATCTTTTTACAAAGAGAAACATGTGTTATTAGTTTATTTAAAATGCATTGAAGTTTTATAACCGTTAATTTTTAACTAATTCAGAATAAATAATCCAACAAGGATTTATACAATAGTTATTATAATTTCATCCATTTAATATACTCTGCTTTTCGTAATTTGCAGGCGCATCGATATTTGTATCAGTGAAATGCCGATGCAAAGTTCGAGATGAATTATTTTTTTCAAAATAATTATAATAAATCACCCCTAAAGCAAAAGACAAACGGAGATTTAATTTAGAAAGTAAAGATACCCTTAGGATAAAGAAAAAGTAGCTATGTAATTTGAAAAATTTCTTATTTGTCAAATGCTGATGTAGTGATCAGTCGAAATAATAACGTTTTCAAACTTTATCTAACTATGAGTTCAAAGGTTTCAAAATCATTCAAGAGAGCTCTGTTGAACTTCGCAAACATCATTAAAAAGAATTGCTATAAAATTACTACATTCCAAGTTTAGAGCAGAATGTCATAGGGACTCGCCAAAACCCCTTCTTTTTAATTAAAGGTACACGGAAATAGATTCTGAGAAAGGCATTCCCCACTAGGATAATTGGATTTTCGACCACGATATCACTGCAGCTATCCATGTTGCCCAACCTCCCCTCAAAACGAGCCAAGCGCCCTGAACTGATTTTCCTCGTCCTTAAGTCGTCGTCATCTGAGCGCCCGGATATGTCGGGGGGTTAAACACTTACAAGCTGTAAAATCATAATTTCCGTTGATGATTTTCGTATTATAGAAAAAGGTTTGAAATCCGTATAGCATTGATTATGGTTTTTACAATGAAATAAAAATAATGAAAATTGAATGATCAAATAAATTGATCGAAACACAAATAATATTAATCATAAATTAGAGCAAGAACATATAATTAAATATAATCTGATTTCATAATGAAATGCATTCCCTCATTTACGTGTCTAATGCGGTTAAATGCACGAAAACAGATTACACGACGTAGTTTTAAATTACGTGAAAAGGGAGAGCCCAAAAGGTATTTGTCTTGTGAATGCATCAGAATTTTTCTTTTCAATCCTTTTAAATACAAATAAGAGAATAATTTCATTTCAGAGAACATGCTTATTTGGGAAGAAAGATATTATGCAGCCACCTATCTCAAAGGCTAAATAATCATTTTAAACTTATGATCGACTTGTCGTAGATTTCAAATCTCAAAAATCAATCCTTGCAAAAGTTCTAAAAACATTTTCCATTTCATAAAAACTATATAAACTTTTATTTCAACGTAACCAGTCACATAGTTATAATTATTTCCAAGAACATAAAGCTATAGTGAAAAGGTTAAAAAGATAGGATTATTGAACTAAGCAGAATATATTAGCACTATTGGCTACCAGAAATTATCCAAATTTAGGAAATTGAAATATCTTAACAGTTCTAATAAAAATTATGTAGTCATGCATGAAAATTAATTGGAGTACATGACACGACTATCGATTCGCAAATCATTAAAAGCGTTTCCGACATTAATACAGGATAAAAAATATCTACAACTGTTAAATCAGAAACGAACAAACCTTTAGGAACAAACAATGGTTCTGTTGAAAGTAAAACACTTCAAATGTATGTTAACATTTCAAATATATTGCGCATATGATTCTAAACCTTCGTACAACGGATTATCTGATATTTTGTAAGAAATTGTTGTCTGATATTTTGTAAATTTTGTAGAAAGTTATTGACCATAATTTGAAATTACACTTTAAATTGCTACATAAATCTTATACAAATTTGAATGCAAGGAAAAATTGGTACCTTTGAATAAAACTCGTTTTAAAATGTATAACTTTTCTTAAAAGAAATATTTCTCTGCATGTTTCATATGTACATAAGATTAATTTTTACTTATACCCCCAAGCAGACTATTTACTGACGTTTTGAATCCAATTTTAGAGTGTTCTGGTTGTCTTCGAAATGCTTTCGGCAGGTATGAACTGTCTTTATGAAATATATATATATATAATATATATATAATATAAATATATATATATATATATCCTATTATATATTATTGCCTTCTGAGCACTTTGATTCTGAATTCACATACTTTACGTGTAGTACTTATACGAAAAGCATACGTATAGTAGGCTAAAACATTCTTAGAATCCAATATCTGATAATACCATTAGCAATCCTGTAACAATTTTAATAATATTGTGCTTGCACGTTTGGCCCGCTGTTCGCTTTGCCATGATGATGATGCAGTGATTGATAAATTTTCTGTATGTATAGTTTTATAAATAAACATTATTACTACTACTTCACACTACTTGTGCTCTTTCGCATGGCAGTTTTTTCCTCCGTACTCTGAAACACGAGAATTCTATTAATTTTAATTTTTTTATCAGAATTAGCTAAGTTGACTTTTTTCAAAAAGCCGTTTTTATTTTTTTTTTATTCTTTGGCTCAATTTATAAATGAAAATCAAACATCCACCAAAATATAATCAGAATTTGAGAAAAATTGTTCCATTGAGATCCAATTTTACCTCGAATACGGATAAAACTTGACTGGTGTGACTGGTTATTGAAGAACAGCAACATTGTTCCTGACAATCTAATTTTAAGCCAATAATTAGCAACATTCAGCAGCATTATCGTGTAGGATATAGTACTCACTTCATATTTTTTTAAATAAAATTCAGATGTTTCTTTCCTATAAGTTCTTATAAGCAGAGTAAAGTTTCGAAATAAAACATTTTATTAATATTTACGGCCTTTTGGATGGTTTCATAATAAATGACAGTTTTGTGACGAAAAATGCAAAACTTTCAATGAAATTTCTGATGAAAAATGCAAACCTTTTTTCATCTTATTTTTTATTTATTAGCACTACACTACAAGACACGCTTGTGCCGTTTATAAATTTGAGAGATTTTTATTTTCCATTGCTTTGCTTCTATAAGATTAAACCAACACTTGAAATGTCTCAGAAGGCGTATTTCGTAATAAAGCAAAAAAAGAATATTGTTTTACATAGCCAACATTTAAAATTCTCAGCAAATGCCAGAATAGCTTCCAGATACGAGTAGAAACTGAGAAATCGTCAAGTAAGCCATCTCATCTCTATGTATACAAGCTAATCTAAGCAAATACGAAATTAGCTGATTGATGTATATCTTATGAATATTTGAAAGAACATTGACCCACATTATGAATTATTTAAGAATTTAAAGACTTTTGTAGACTTTAAAAATTTTTCAATAAATTTTTTTGTTAGGGAGATTGTCTTCTTTAGTTAATATGTCCGATACATAGAAAAAAATGTCTGAATCTAAGAAAGTATTCTCAAAATACTCTGAAACAAGGTTTACATTTTTTAATTTTTCAAGTACAGCCAAGAATTAAAATTTTTCGACTGAAGGAACTATTTATTCCTATATATCAATCTTAAGCTCTTTCTTTTTGACACTCGTTATTATCCTTATAAAAGCTGTTATTAAAAAATATTTCAAATTTCACTCAAGATTATTTTTCAAAAATTACTTGTCATTTAGGTTTGTTTCAAACCCTTGTAATTTTTGCTTCTCTTAACGGATGATTAGAAACATTTGAAGAAAAGAGAGCCTATAACCAATTACATTATGCACTCGTATTTCAAGAAACATAGAAGCTATCTAAACAGGAACGCCTGAGAGAAAGTCCACCTTAACGACAAATTAAATTTAGTTTGGAAGCAAAAATCAATTTTCTCTTCAATTTTCGAAACTTGTACCAATTATCCCCTTGAAAAGATCTCGAATCCAATTACTTTTCATTATATTCACTCTTCCCCAAGAAATTGTATTTTCCTTTGTGGCTTCTGCAGTGGATTTCTAATTGGTTCCTTTGGATGGCCTTTTTTCCTTAAGTAAATCAAAGGTCGAGCGAAAAGTCAATTACATTTGAAGGTGAAATTCTTTTACGGTTGAGTCTCTTAATCAATTGCCTCGAAACTCTAAAGGAATTTCGCTATTTTTTCCTTCCATAAGAGGAATTTACATAAAAAACTACCCTATCTAATAAACTTATATTCTAAAAAGATTATGTGACTGTTTGTTTATGTATGAGATTTAGACTTTAGCTTTTGGATTTGATAACTAGATGCAAATGAACCGAAGGGAAACGAAAAGAGGGTGTTTGCAAGTTGTTTGGTATTCATAATTTTACCCAAAATCTTAATATGATAAAAGTATTCTCTTTTGATGACCTAAACCCTACATAAATATTTATTAGCCAAAATGCCGACTTTAATTTTTCGTAGCATTACCTTTGATAATATCCCGTTGCATAAATACAGGGTGACAAATTGAGCTATATGAAAAAAACCTTGATAATTTTTAAATCGTTGGAGAGTTTCAGTTAAAACTTGGCGGTTGAGTGCGTGCAGGGATTTTTTTGAGCATGCGCACTCTTATTGTTATTGTTAATTTTTGGTTGCAAATGTCGAAATACAGCGTTTCTGAACGTATCTGGATCGTCAAGGCTTACTATTCGAGCATTAACAGCCCGATTGCGGCTCAAAGGAAATTTGCGACAAAGTACAAGCTGAAGAAAACCGGTCCAAGTGGTATAACATTCAAAAGTGTGATTGAAAAGTTCGAGAGAACTGGTAGTGTCGATGTCTCGACGCTTCATCGATTTTTGCAGAATTTTGTTCTTCGTCTGCGCCACGTCATAGCCATTGATGGCAAGCATATCGAACATGCCATAAACTAAATCCGAATATCTGTAGTTACTTTTAAAATTTGAATACAATTTTTGAACTCAATAGTTTTTCAAATTTTATTTTTTATTTCTTATAGCTCAATAATTGTCACCTTGTATATAAATATACTTTATTTATCAAACTTTAATCAGAGATATATGTTTCTTATACTTAGTATTTGTACATTCAAATCACTCACAACTTTCTTTAATATACAACAGTGATTCCGAGAGAAAGTAAAGATTATTCATATTAGTATAGGCTATGTAATAGAAACTGCATGTGAAGAGAATTCACTTCAGAGGGCTCAAAGAAGACACGACGATATGCAACTAGATGTTCAACGTAGAGTCGAATTGACGCTCGAATGCAAAAGGGGTAACTGCTTGTCTGGAGGCTGTTAGGCGACAACGAACTGGACCCTTCTATAAGCTGAAATCCATACCCTGAAGGTGTAGCCGCTCTAACGGACAAAGCAAACGCCTCGTGTATACAATCCATCACACTTAAGGAAGGTAGAGAATGGAAATGTTGCTGGGATATTCGAGTGTTTTGGGCTATCACTGTGATTTTCTTGAACGGGTGCTTCATAAGTTTAATACTTAAACAGTTGTGCTATTTATTTCCATGTGTGTCTTGTATATCATTTTTTTAATTTTTTAAATTAAAACAAAGTTTATAACACTTCTGGAAATTTATTGTTGATATGATGCACAGAACACAACGCCGTTCTTTACCCCCGTACCCGTGACCAGACCGGTCACTGAACGGTTTGATGGGCAAGACACGGGAATTTTATTTAAGAAAAAGAAAAACAAAATAAACAAAAAGAAGAAAATAATACACTATGTACAGCACAGGCATTTTCACTTTTACACTATTAGTTCGTAATAGTCTTCTTTTCTTTAGATGTTGAAAAACCTTTCTTTTATTCGAAGAGGGGAATGTCCGGTAATTGACTACTAGTTCAGCTCGCTGGGAAGTTGAAGGCTAGGGAGGCCGGGAAAGATCTCTGTTTTCGGTAAAGAATTTGATAATCCCACGAATTCTCTGCCTGGAGACGAGGTTATTGGCAACCCTTTTCAGACATTCTGCTTCGAAATTTCGCGCTTACTTCCTCACATGCCAAGACACTGTATAATTACACTCCATGGCATAGTGAAGTGCCGTGCCAATTCCACCACAACTGCAATAATCGCTGTCAGACAGGTGAAACATTTTGAGGTAGGCAGGGAAAGGTCCATGCTGAGAGAAGAAGATAACATCCTCTCTAATCCAGTTAGTGGGACGGAGACTAACTGAGGGCATGATGTTATAGATTTTTCTGCCTGTATCACCATTCTTCCATGAGGGTTGCCACTCCTCAAGCATACTCTTCCGGAGGAGGCCTTTTATGTGCAGTTTAGGAAGCCTAGTATATTAATAGGGTTGCCTATGTTGTGTTGCGTCTTTTGCCAGTTGGTCTGCTCTCTCATTGCCTATATTGCCTGCATGCGCTTTAACCCAAGATACTTTTATTCTCGGATTTGAAAGGAGGATTTTGAAACTTTTTCTTGCTGTTTCGTTTGTGCTCTTTGGATTGGAAGATGCCATGATACTTGCTCTATTGTCTACGTGTATTTTAGAGGTATTGTGGTTTGGCAGACGAGATGCGTATATTACTGTTTAGTGAAGTGCAGTGAGTTCAGCTTGAAATACGGTGTTGTTGTCGTTGAGTTTAGCAGACCACTGGTAGGCCCAGATGTCATTCGTCAAGACGCAGAAGGCAGCTTCAACTCCGTGTTCGGTTTTCGAGCCATCTGTGAAAATATTTATAATGTCTTTTCGGGCTACATATGCTTCTCCGTCTTCAAAAGATTCGGTTTGAGATGTTCTGAAGGATGAGTGGACCAGCCTGTTGCCTTCATCTCCAGATCATGCTGTTGGGTATCTGTTATGATAGGGGGAAGAGGGATTCTAAGGCGATAAATTCATGTAAACCTGGCTTCGAACAGTAATTGCATGTGTAGGGGTGGGATGCCGAGTATAGTTTGTAACGCTGCCGTTGGAGTGTTGCGATAAGCTCCCGATGTATGGAGTAGGAATGGCCTTTGAATCGAAGAAAGTTCCCTCTTCATTTTGAATGTTGGATTTAGACAACAAGCTGAAGATCCGTGGGCCAGCATTCTCTCAATAACCGTTTTATAGAGAGTCGATCTGTGTATCTGGTTATGATGCACATACGGATTCATAGGAATAAGGGATGGTGGTAATGATAGCCTTGAAATGAAATAGGATAGTTCAATTCAGGAGACTGCAATCGACACACTCGAGAGCCGTAAGCAATATTCGTCGTGAAAGATTAATTTTGTTCTTATGAACCATATAATTTGATTTAAACCATCGGGAGTGGCCTCCCCTAAACTTTCTCGTATACTTTTCAAACATTTGTCATTTCCCTTCCCCCTGCGTTGATAAAAAGTTCGAACCAACTGTAACCCAGAATGCAATGACTATCAGAAGGTTTTTCATTGTTGATTATAGTGATAGTAAAATATTGAGGTGAAGAATCATATTCAAAAAGATACGTATGTATTAAAACTTCACAATATTTATTTTTTATCAAACTCTAGCAATGCAAGTTCCGCGTGCGGAGAAGAAAACAGGAGAATAGCTTGCGCATGCGCAGAGATTGCTTCCAATACGCAAGTAAAACGAGACGCCCTAAATGTTTGCTTCCTTTCAAAATCTCGCCGCCAGAATAGGTTTTTGGCAAACTGCCAAGTTTTCAGAATATCCCTTCTTCGCACAGGCATTTACGCATGCGCATGGAGTCGAACAAGTATGCTATTATACAGACCGACAGGCAGTCAGCCCGTTGACGGATTTGGCCCAACATTTTATACAGACCTACATTCATGACGATAAAACAGTGTACCAAATTTTATCCATCTAGCTATTCAAGTTTTTGAGTTATAGTGTTCGCATGACTTCGGACACACAGACAGACGGATTTCCCGTAGACGGATTTTGACCAAAATTTGAAAGTAACCTGCAAATCGCGTGCAAGGATCACATACCAAATTCCAGCCCCGTTGCTCTAATAGTTTTCGATTTATCGTGTTCACAGAGTCAGACAGACGCACACACACACACACACACACAGACATAATTCCAAAATTGTGTTTTTCGGACTCAGGGAGGTCTAAAACGTGGAGATTCGTCGAAATCTCGAGTTCGGATTTTTTGACGATTACAATACTTTCTCTTTGTATACTTCGTATACGAGAAAGTAAAAAATATTTATTAAATACATAAAAGAATCGGATTAATTGTTTGAAATTTAATCAAATAATTCTTTCTTTTCGTGAAAAATTTCCATTGTTCCATGATTGGTTGTATAGGTGTATAATTAAACGCATCTACAAAAGCTCAGCTAAAGTTTTCTTAAAAATACATATCGATCGATAAGCAGGAGAAAAAAATATCAGGTACTCCGCCGGATGTCCACGAATATTTATTTCCGTAAAATCCCATCTCTTCTTCCTACACAAAAGAAGCTATCCATGTTAGACATCAGGGAAGAAATCAAACTACATTATCTATAGAGCCTCCTCTAGAAGCAGTCAGAATGGAAATTCTTCAGAATACGTTTGGGTATCTGAAAAAAAAAGGAATAATATTATTTTTCTGGTTGGCAAGGAATAAAGCAGGGCCTAGAATCAATGCAATTTTTGCATTGTATTCGCTGTTGTAAAGAGGGAAATAACATTCAGTGCAGTATTGGATGAATAGATACAAATGGAAATAAGAAATTTAGAGAAATAATCTGGTTTTCTCATGTTTGGCCAAGTTAGAAGAACAAATGTTATTTTACTTAAGAATAATAACAGAAGAAACAAAGTATTATACACCTGAGTGTACCAAAGTAAGCGGAAATAGCGGAATAGTAGAAACGCTGGTGTGAAATAATGAAGTCATAACAAAACTAACATTATACAGCTTTATTACTCGTATAATCTCTACTAATAATAAAGAAGAATGTGTGTGTCCGTGTGTCTGTCTGATGGCGATCGAGCTAGAGCTACAAAATTTGGTACATACTTTGGAGGGTAAAATGTGCACCACTGAGCCCTTTTTGTAAATTTTAATTAATTAAAAATTAAGCAAAATTTCGGCGTTTATCGTTAATAACGTTTGAAAATATTAAAACAGAAAATTTATTTTTACACCACTTGAAAATGCAAAAAATACCTTTTCAATGATATCAACTAAGTTCTCGTACGATTTATTCTCTAATTTTAATAATTTTTATATTGCAATACT
>BGPR01026890.1:0-21166 GCA_013235015.1 Araneus ventricosus | reverse complement strand
TTTCTTGAAATCTTAATATCTTAATGTTAATTTAAACATTATTTATGAAAATGTTTTATATACTATGAGTTAAGATCGTTTTGCAGTAACTTCTTTTCTGCTATTTAATTTCTCCCCACAAATATCGCATATTAGTATAAACCGTGAACATCCTTCATGAAGCCAACGCAAACAAGATACAAACAGTATCCAATACACTTTTTGTTTCGTCACATTGTAATTTTCGCTGCATTCCACACATTCGTTTTCGTCCCAATCTTCTAAATAGTCATCCTCGTCTACTACCTCCACTACTCACTTCAATTACGACTATTCCTCCTCCACTTCTTCGCCAGGCTTATTATTCAGCTGCAAATCAGTTTCGTCCATATTAAGAATACAACGGGGCTTTTCAAGAAGATCATATTCCTAGGTATCCGAACACGTTGAAAAGTCGATTTTCGGCCAAAATTCCCATTTTTTAATTTTGGATGTTTTGGATGGCTTATTCATTTACCTTTCTAAAACATATTTACTTTTGTCGGTACGTTAATTAGAAGATGAGATATTAATTGTTTTATAACAAACCGAAAACCGGAAGTGGGCGTTTGATTAACCGGAAGTTGTCATTAAAAGGGACAGAAATCTGTGAAAAATTTTTTAAACTGCATTTTTTCAAGTTAATATGCTGTTAGTATATTTTTAGGATTTTTTTAAAGTTTAGATACTTAATTTAAGCGCGTGACAAAACTGGAATTTGATTTTTCTGAAAACTAAATTTTATGCATAATTTTCACACTTCAAACATGATAACTCACGATATTATGATTCAAGGGTTCTGAAATTTTGTAAACACTTTCTTCAAATGTATCTCTAGTGAATGTACTAGAATAATGTATATTGTCACAATATCTTTTTAATTATGATCTTTTATTTGAAAATTGACATAAAAAATTTGCTGAAAATCTTATAGTCATTATTCGATTAGCTCTAAAATTTTTATTTATCCAAAGAATGTTAAGATTCTAGTACAAGCACTAGTCCATAGTATGTAGTTTATTTTAGTATTAGTTTTATTTCAATTATTACAAAAGTTTGACCTCTAGCATGTTTGAAGTTTTGGGGAATTTCCTCTAAAAAGCAGCAGAAAATCAAGATTTTTCTAAATTTATAATAATTTATACTCAAAAATCGTACTCTAATATTAATCTTTATTACATTCGAATCTAAAAAACATATTTTGGTGTTTCTATTTCACAATTTTTAAAAAAAGTGCTCCGAACGTGTTCGGGTACCTAAGTACAACTTCGAACAATTTAAAATATCCGTAGACAGTTTTTCTGTTCATTCCCTTTGCTCGAGCGACTGACACGCCTTTTGCCTTCCTTATTGAGAGTGTTGGGTTTCGAGCAAGGAATGTATATAACCAGCTTTTTTGGCTTCTTTATTAAAAGTATGAGGTATCTTAATTTTTTCCGCTAGTTCGTTTGCCATAGACCTTACAGTCTCTACACCGTGTAAAATCCCGGTTCTGTAGTTTATTTATACGAGCAACAATTTTGTTTTCGTTTTCGTAGCACAATATTGATGAAGGGCCTAAAGAACCCTTGGTAAAGTTATGTGCTTTAATTCTTCTCTTTAAAGTGGTTTTAGGAATGTTAAAAGTCTTAGCTGCTTGATTGACACCCATATTCTTTTCTTCAACGGTTTTAATAGCATTTTTCAAACCAATTATCTTCGTTCCATTCTCCGCGTGTAGACGAACCTTTTCTAATATAGGTAGTAGGCATTTTCCGAAAGCAGAAAAATACAATCCCTTAGTATTTTAAATTCAGCCCTTTAAAAAGCTAAATTTGACATTCAAGATTGTATGGTCCAACTCTCCCGTCTACACATGGTCCATCTCTCCCGATCACCTAGGTGAGAAGTATAACCTATCCCGTCTATAAACTGTAGATATTACGTCGCCATTTTAGGTTATTTAGAAGCCTAAATGTTCCCCGAGATTACATCATTAAAGCTAGATAGATCACATATATACCAAAACCTTTAAATGCCTAAATATAACCATATGAAAAAATTATTTGACTCACCAAAAGCAATAATGATTTTTAGCTGAAAAAATATAATGTTTCTTGAGAAGCAAAAAGTTGCACGCCATACAAAATATTTTTTAGTGTTTGATAGTTGCACCAACTGTAGGACGTCGCATTAACGAAATATTTGACTGGTCCAAATCACCCTGTGGTCCATCTCTCGCCTACTTACCCGAACCTTCGTACAAAGACGCGCCGCTTCGGCGTAACTCTTCCTTTGTTTAAATCGTTACCGGTAAGGCTAAGCACATGCAGGCAATTCCTTCCGCAACTAAACAGTTTAGTCGGGTTGCCTGCACCGCGCGATTTCACGGCGACTAAACTGTTTAGTTGCGACGGGTGCGCATACATGCGATTTTTAATCTCTTTCGATTCTCCATTTTTGGATGCTCTGGCTGTCTTTTCACGCACTGCGCACGCGCTGGGAGCTCCAAAATGATTTTTTTTTATAGTGATACCATTTCGTTTTTCTCAAATTCATTTTCAGCTAACACCCTCTCACGAAGCTATTATTTCAATGATTAGACTGAATGGTGAACTTTCGTTTTCATTGATTTCTTTATCAAATGCTTTGATGATCATTACTAGTAATAGGCGAGTTCTGTACATAAGCCTATAATTCGAATTTATTAGGTTAATTTTAGGTCAAAACTGAAATCGTGCTCATTTCTGAATTGTTTTCTTTAGTTAAATACGTCCGTATCTTTTAAGTGCCAGCGAATTATCTTTAAGGCCTATAATTAACTCAAGAACTCGCTCTTAGCTCCTGTTCTATGTATTTAATTAAAAAATAATTACTCAATTTTTGCACTCTAGGTGCTGTACATATATTTCTTTATTTAAATTACTTTTTTATTTATTGGAATAACTAATATTGCTTTATACATCAAAATTATTTACTGTTTATTAATTAATTACGTAATATTCATTAAAACTTTAAAATAAATCTTTATCTCTTGTGTTTGTTTTTAAACCCAATTTTTCTTAATTCGAACTTTTGGATACATCTAATTTTATTGTGGATCCCTCAGTTTCAAATTAACCAAATTTGAATTTGATATCAATATTCAATTTAAAAATAGTTCGCGGAACAATTTATCAAAGTACATCAGTTTTTTCAGAGTAAAGTAGCCGACTACTACTCTACTGACAATAAAGGAGAATGTGTGTGTGTGTGTGTCTTGGCACTCTACAGGCCAGACCACTGGACTTAGAGCCACTAAATTTGGCACAAACATACTTTGGAGGGTGGGAATGTGCACCTCGGAGCCCTTTTTAAAAATTTTAATTAGAATTTTAATTAAATATTAAGCGAAATTTTGGCGTTTTTCCTTTATAACTTCCGAAAATATTACAGCATAACGCCATCTTGAAAGTGCAAAAAATTACCTTTTCAATTATATCAATTAAGTTGCCGTACAATATTTTCTCTAATTTTAATGAATTTTTAAAAAATATTTTTTGGCATAATTTACAACAATACTTTTCATTGTTGCAACGCAATTCAAACCGTTTTCATTGTTTAAACAAACATTTAATTGCGTGTTTCTCCATCATTGTTGAAAGATAAGACAATATCTTAATGTTTAATGCTATGTTTTAATCAGCACATTTTCATTCAGTTAATATGAGGCTGGAAGTAAAATGTGCCGCGTCATTTTAAAGTTAAAATCTAATATATATTTTGCAAGAGGAATAAGAGTGAAGTTGATGCCAACAATGTGCAGTTTGATGTTGCATGACACAGCCAGTCACTTGACTCTATTAGGGACGTTCATGCAGACAACGAACAGAACAGGTGTAAATCTACTGAAAGAACATGGATTAAATGTCTATCACAATTTGAAATTGTTAAGGGAACCATGTATATTAAATTATGCATAAGAGATTCCATTGAAATTATATTCCCGGTGAACAAGCTAGTCGCCGGAGATGGCTAGTACACAATGAATACGAAAAACATAGAATGCGACACGATTCTCAATATCACTAGCTCATTCCAAAAAGCGCACATCACTATAATTAAAATATTTTGTCTATTATTGAAGTATATTGAGTAAATAAATGTTTCATATTTAACAAATGTTAAAAAAAAATGTTTCATAGTTTTCAAATGTTTATAGCACAGGTCACATGAGTTAGATTAAGTTTGCCCAAGTGACAGCTTCTCTTGTGACTCAAAATTTTCTTTTCACTCAAATTTTGAAACGTAAAATGACTACGTTTTCATTGAAGTCTTTTAAAAAGTCCTATTCAATGATATCTCATTCATCGCTTAGTTGAGAAAAAGGGATGTTGACAAAGAGAGATAAATAATATAAAGGATCAAATTAAAATTACTGATTTCAAAGCATCTGAAATATCAACTAAGAAAATACCAATTAAGCTAATTAAAATTATGTAATAAAACACATGCATTATTAATAAAAATGGAGTAACAATTATTAAAAGTATGCAAATTTATTATTTATTTTAAAAGTAATAACTGATAATAAATATAGCGCAAGCCTTCTTTCTATACACTCAATCAATAATTCCATATCAATCCTAATAATCTCAGCCATTTTTAGAGCTAAATTATTTTAAGAATAGCGCATGCTTCTTTTAAACGCCGCTAAATAAAGCTTCGCGCCAATTTTTGAGCTCGCTTTGTGACCTTCACCCCTTGAATGAACAGAGCAGAGCAACTGTTTAGTTGAATGTATGCGCGCTCCAGTAGAAACCCATGTACTTTACGATAGTTGTGCGATTCTTTAATCAAAAGACGATCGCTGTGGTTTTACGATTGTTTAGTTGCCGAACTATAAAGTTGCACGTATGCGCACTCTAACTTGAGCCCATGGTCTTTTAACATGCAACTAAACTGTTTCCGATTAATAATTGCATGTATGCGCATAGCCTAACATGCGCTTTGCGTTTTTCTAAATTCAATATAATTGATGAGCTGAAACCCATCAATTAAAAGATAGAATAGGAATTTACCCAGCTAAAAAAATCTGCAGAAAAAAAAATGTGAAGTTTTTTAAAGATTTCTGCAGATTTTTTGAAGACAGAAAAAACCTGCATTTTTTCTTCAATTTAATCTGCATTAAATCTGCAACAAAATTCTTATTATATTTTTCTCTAAATATTCTGCAGATTTTTTGAAGACAGAAAAATCTGCATTTTTTCTTCAATTTAATCTGCATAAAATCTGCAAAAAAATTCTTATTATATTTTTCTCTAAATTTTCTGCAGATTCTTTGAAAACAGAAAAATCTGCATTTTTTTTCTTCAATTTAATCTGAATAATATCTGGAAAAAATATTTTATTTTTATTTTTTTCTTTAAATATCCTGGAAATTTTTTAAGACAGCAAAAAAATGCGCATTTTGTCTTCAATTCAATTTGCAGTTATTTAGCAGATTTTTCACAACATCATTAAACTTGACCAATAATCTGTTGATTTTTTGAAGATTTAACTGCAATTTCATAATATCTGCATTTCTCTAAATACATATTCTGCACCATATTCTCTAATATTGCAGCTTTATTTTCCAAATTATATAAAACAAATTTAGAATGTAATTATCATTATTGTTTATTTTTACAGCAGACAGGAGTTTCATCAGTTCCTTTTTCAATTAGTGATTTCGACCATATACTTGTATAGAAAAGGAATGCATCAGAAGCAAAAATTTCCCGAACGAAAATTGTCTAAGGCACTAAATTTTTTAAATATGCTACTGAAAAAATGAATTCTAAATTAATCTTTAAAATAAATATTTGAGGTTTTACCATTTTAAACCTTTCCCCCATAATTTAATTAATTTTCAATTAGTTTTCCAACTCTCTTTCTGACTATCTATTTTCCTCCAAAAAGAAGGGAAAAGTTGAGCTTGGGCCCTTTGGATGGAGAAAACGCTTATCAGAACGATAAAAGGTTAAAACGAATTTATTGAAACAGAGAATCTAAATTATTGACAAAAATATGACTAATCTCATCTATTACTCATCGCTACGACTTTGAAACACGTATTCTGACCATGGTTGATTTTTAAACCACTAAATGGTGCCACTAGAGCTATGGTGACGCTAAAACTCAAATAGATTATGTTACCCCCATTTCGTGTAGTACGGGCTGGCCATGTGGCTAGTGATCTTGCCTGCCAACTGTATGAGCACGGGTTTGAACCCCTGCCAGGATGAGTTTGAAGTTTTGTCATATTCTGAATCGACATCGTAAAAGTAAGTTGAATTACAAATTAGATTAATTAAATCGATAATTACATTAATTGATATTAATAATTAAACCTTGATTGCAGAAAATCTGAAGGTATTGGGAACATATTTTTCTGCTGATTTTTTTTTTGCCTGGGTATATATATAAGAAGCAAAATATAATGGTAAAACAATAAAATAAAATAAAATCACAAACTTTCATATCAGATTCGAAAATATATGAGAAAACGAATTGAAAGTATATCCGAGTAAAGATAAAATTGCGAGTAGTATCAGATGGAAAAATATATCGCATACGCAATGAATGCGCTAAAAACTTCAGTTCCAAAAGCGCTGTGGTAGATAGAGTATAAATCGCAAAAAGAGTATAAATCGTAGAATGATAGAGTATAAAACGTGAAATCGAAAACCCAATTAATTTTTTGAGTTTTAATTGCGTTTGTGATTTTACGTTTTATACTCTCTCTCTCTCTATATATATATATATATATATATATATATATATATATATTATATATATATATATATATATATATATATATATATAAAATAAATGCAGGAAGAGTGGAATAAAAGCATCTGGACTAAATGTAAATAAAATATAGAAGCAAAAATGTTTTAAAAATAAAATATAGTCATACTATAGAACTACTATAAAAAATATAAAATATGAAAAATAAATAAATATAAGCAAAAAAGCAAAAAGGAAAATAAGCAAAAGTTGAAATAAATATAAAGAATAAGATAAACGTATATAAATAGTAAAATCAAATTTTACCAGGAGAAAAACAACAAAAATAAGGACAATTAGGAGAAAAAAGCAACAGAAAACAATGGGAGGGATCTCCAAATCCGTTTCAAACGTCAGCTTGTCAGGTGTGTTAAGCTCTATTTTGTTAATTGTATCATGACGTATAGTTGCTGTCAATAAGTACTTGGACAAGTAAAAAATATGTTTCGTAACATCGTGAACGTCGAAATTCGCACTTTTTTCTCCGTTTTGGAGAATTTAATGCGTACAAAAAAATTAATAACGTGAAGTTCAGAATGCATACAGATGGTGTTGCATTTTCTTACCATTATTTTGAGAAAAAATTCTCAAATTCAATATAAACCTTGTCGTTAAATCAGTAAAGAATGGAATTAAAAATCAATGAAAGAAATACTTCCATTACCGAATAAAACTACTGATTAGTGCGACCTTCTTTCTAAGAAACTCATCGGTAAGAACCAAATTCCCATTATTCTACAACAATCTCCTACATACAGTGTATTCATGTCTATAACGATGAAATTTGTTAATCGATTTTTCACTTATTTCTTGATGTTCTAGAGGAATGAAATTTTCTGCAATTGTTATTCTCGAGGACAATACGCTGTTTTAATATTTGCTGAACTTAATTATCATTTGACCTTCAGTTTAATTAAATTTTGTTTATCTACCATTCCCGCCATCTAATGGTATATTTGAGAAACAATAGATTTCAAGATTAAGGGTACATACTACTCTTGAACCTCGAAAAAGCTACATTATATCTCTGAAACAATGCAATTCACAAATTCCTTTTTGTTTCAAGAAAAATATCTGTTCCTTCTCTTATAGTACACACATTTTCAAACATTTATATTGGTATGCATTTAATAAATATAGGAATTTTTTTGGAGAAAAAATGAGATAGTCAATTTGCGCGCATGATTACGGATAAAATATTGGTCTAAACACAATATTTTGGGTGTCTCAGTAATTCAAACAGTATGTTTAAGAAACTGGACAACAATTTATTAACATTTAAATTTAATTTCTATTTTATAAACCAATTTAAAATAAAATGTTAAAATAGTTAAAATTTCAGCTTTTCTTACCCCCCCCCAAAACGTTTTGGAGATAATATGTACAAAAATTGCGGTTCAATTTATAGAACATAACACAATACATATTCAGTAAAAATTTTATGTAAAAATATTCAAAACTTCTTAAGATATTGTGCGCGCAATATTAAAAAAAATGCACACATTTTGAGACATAGCGTATTAAAGCGTATTAAAGATATGGCCATTTTCAATGTTTACGTTGAAGAGCTGATACATTTTCCTTCATAACTTTCATAATTATGGGAATTTTCTAACGCGGATTGTTTTAAGTTGTTCAGAAAAGTCTTAGGACTAATACATATATTTTTAATAAAATCGAAAATTTTCGAAGTTTAACAGTCGTATGTTCCCTTAAAAGGTAGAAGAGAATGACATAAAAAAAATTTGCTGTTTTGTGCACTAATAAAGATGTCTTTTTAAAAAACTGTTTTTAAATTATATTTATTCCTTTTTTGTGATTCATTGGTATTTAACTTTTTCAAAATCTGCTTTTTAATCGTTTCATAGCAAGTGCCTTGGCCAAGAGGGAAAGGTCTCGGAGGGTCCAGCCTTCTGAATGCCATGGTATACATCAGAGGGAACCGGAAGGACTACGACAATTGGGCAGCTCAGGGTGCAAGAGGATGGAGTTACAAAGATGTCTTCCCGTATTTTTTGAAACTCGAAGACAACAGGAACAACGATTTTTTAATGAATGGTAAAATGTGATGCTTGCAAAAAATAAAGATATTTTCCGTATCTATCGCAATAACAATTTTTTACGACTTCTCGGTTGTTAACTGTATCATGTTTCGATAAATTAGTCTGCTAAAAAGGATAGCATGTTTCTTCACATTTTTATGTAATTTCAATTCTTTCGTGTTTCTAAATTTCATGCTTGTGAAAATGGAATTTTATAATTTATTTTTACTCACTTATTTAGAGTTCTGTTGTGTTGTTTCTTATTCCACTTGTTCTAGTCCTCAGCAAGACCAAGTCCAAGAATCCGCTCGCCCAGAGAAAATATCCAATACTATAGGCGAACAATTCATGGTAAAGGACGAGAGTGCAGCTTCTGTTGGCACTAGACCTTGGACGCCCGAGGGAAGAAGCCTGCCTTTGTCCATTGCCTTCATGCTTTAGCTGGGTATAATGGAATGGCCTTCACGTCTTGGGTGACCCTGCCAGGAGAAAAAACTCCAGACGTACATCAACCATTCCATCCAGGCCACCCCCCCCCCCGCCACGATGAGGCCGCATAATAGGACTTGGGGGGTGATTTAGAGTTCTAAAACCTTGTAGTTGGGGGCTCCTGATTACACTGCAATAGTTCAGTCATTTCCTTGATTTATTTTAATTGAATTATGAATTTGTATGAGATGCTCCATCTGGTAGTGAATTTGAGAAACATTTGATCACGTGATTCCAAAATATATTAATGACGAATTATGGGATATTTTAAAGGCTGAAAGTAGAAAATAATATAAATAAATAAAGTTTTTTAAACTCCATTTTAATAGTGTTCTAAAAAGTAGAAAAACTTTTTTTTTATATAATAATGTATATATATAAGAATATATAAGAATGTAGAAGTGAGAGGATAATCGCAAAGGCATAAACTTTAGTGTTAAAAATTGTTTGTGAAATTGAGTTATTTTACTCACGGAAGAAATTCTTTAGGGTACCATGCTTCTGGTGGGCCAGTGACTGTTGAGAAGCCGGGATATCAACCAGAGATTGAAACCCGTATTCTTGAAGCGGCGGAACAACTGGGTTACAGAGTTGTAGATTCGAATGCTGCACGTCAGACGGGTAAGATATTTTGAATAGTCAATTATGTTGTCCTCTTTTCATTTCTTTGGCCTTCCTTATTAAAACAATTTGTCTCACCTCACTTTGAATCCACCACGAGGAAATGCGTTTTTCCACCCGCAATTTGTTGCAAATCAGCAATTTATCTCTTTACCGGCAGGAAAAAGAAGTGATTTCTCTACAAAACATTTTTTAGCTTCATTTAGGTTTTAATTTTTGTCTAGTGTATAGGTTCTCTTGCATTAAAAATGTTCTTAGTTGTCTTATTCAATTTATTGAGGAATAGTAGAACTTCTTTACCTCATAGGTAATAAAAATATTAATACCGAAACAATTGGCTACAACAGTCACAATTTTTTTTCCTTCCGGTATTAAGTTAGATATACACTCATTTTATATTTCTTCTGCTGTACATTAATCATATTTATAAACGAAGGGGATAAATAAAAACTTTCAAATGATGGTACATCAGGAGATTTCATCTTCCTCCAAGAATGTAAGAACTTTGATTGAAGAGAGCTTAAGCTTCTTCCTCACTGCTTTGTTTCAATAGAGCGTTTAAAGCTTTAATTACATTACATTAAATTACATTTTATTCTGTATAAAGATACAGAATAAAATGTAATTCTAATATTGATTATTCAGTATTTAGCTTGAAGTTTTGATTTTGAATGATTTGTTTTCGAATCCAGAAAGCCACCAATGAAATAGTGCTAAAAACATAATTATTTTAATCATTGTGAGCAATTGTGTAACCCATCAAATTTTATCCATGATTAAGCTGGTTAATCAAAGATACACTTTGAAGTTTTAGTAAAAAGTTATTGTTACTGGTTCTGTAACTTCAGGTCTAACAGGTATGTAGACTGTTAGAGTTACAGTGCTTTAACCCTTTCGACCCGACTTCTTTAGGATTAAAGTTTAACTATAAAAAAAAGTTTAATTTATTGTTGTCATATTAAAAGAATTATACTACGAGTTTGAAGTTTTTCTCTTTTTCGATTTCCGGGAAATCTCTTGCGACAAAATGACCCAATCGTATAGTCGACTAAGAGTTTTCCAGTAAAATCTGTAAAATTCGCTTTCCTACCATAAGATTAGCATGTCAGGGAAACAACATTACAGCTTAGTAACAAGAATCTTGTTGCAAAGACAACGAACTCATAAGTCCGCCATTTGCAATCTGAGAGTGTTTCCAAGTTTCTTTAATCATAATTTTATTCCCTAATTCCTTAAGAACATTGAAAACATAAAAATCCCCAAAAGTGGGATTTATTTACAAATAAGGAATGAAGTCTAATCTCCAGGACGTATATCCCCATTAGTGCCGAAAGGATTAAGTTACATTTTTTTTACTTTTTCAGAAATGAAATGACGCGCTATGAAAAGATACTGCAATAAATTTGGGAATAAAAAATGTTATAATGTTATCATTTTAAGGGTGTGTTACCTGGATCCCGAATTAACATAGAGGCTTGAATTCAATTGAACTGGTGCAATGGTTACAATACTATCCTAAACCTTTTATATTTCATTTATTTATTTATTTTTATTTATTTATTTTTTTGAAAAGATCACTCTCAAGGCATTGTAAATTTAACCCGTTCATATAAAAAAAGAACAGTTTTAACTGTATTAACTTGTAATAAATCTTTAATACATGTGAAAAAAAGACTGTTAAAATTTATGCGGTCTTCAAGAATGCACATAAAGACTCCCATAGCGTGACAACTTTAAAATCAACCAAAAACCAAAAGAAATAGAAACGCATGCTAGGAAATATGATGGAATCAATTTATTTTCTCGTGATCCACTTGTGCAGTTCCAATTGTGCAGCTCTAAATGTGCAGCTCCAATTTCGCTTTGGAATGAATTACGTATCATGCAATTAGTTGCCTTTTTCAAGTGACTATGATGTCACATAAAATGAGTCTATTATTATATTTCTATGAAGCGAAACTCCATTACCAAAGTAATTTCAAACATATTCAAATAAAGATGAAGTAACAAAATGTCTAGAAACCGATTACTTCTTCGATAGAATCACACATTATCGCTGATTCGTTATCTCAGAACCCACCGTTCTGCTATTCAATATGAATGATAACATGAATTTTATTCACAAATATACTTTCATTCGTTCAAAATTGCACATATTAAGGGATCTTGGATTATCGGATTTTAGATAAGATTATATTTTTCCAGTGGAGTGTAGAAAAGTAAAAAAATAACTAAATATTTTCCATGATAAACACGCCGAATGTTAAACGATTTGAACTTAATAGATATAGTTGAATTAAAAATTTATTATATCGACATTTTTGTGCGTTGTTCTTAGAAAATATTTCATCTTAGATTTTTACGATCTTCAGGGTAACTTAAGGAATAGACAGCTATGCAGTACAGTGAAGAATATCTCGTGCTGGCAGAAAATCGCACCAATCTGGATATTGCAGGAGGAGCTCATGTGAAGAAAATAATTGGGGGGACATGGATATTGCTAACATAAAAATGTTATCTTAACCTTTTCATGCATTCTTCTTAGGTTTCTATGATCTTCAAGGTAACTTAAGGAACTGACAGCGATGCAATACAGCCAAGGCGTATCTAGTGCTGCTAGAAAATCGCACGAATCTGAATATTGTAGGATGAGCTCATGTTGAGAAAGTAGTTGGAGACTTGGATACTGCTACTGTAAAATTTTTATCTTAAATAGTGTATGCATTCTTCTTAGGTTTCTATGATCTTCAGGGTAACTTAAGAAACGGACAGCGATGCAATACAGCCAAGGCATATCTAGTGCCGGCAGAAAATCGCACCAATCTGGATATTGTAGGAGGAGCTCATGTCAAGAAGGTAATATGTAGAAAATACAATAACTACTGAGAGTGTCTTCTTCTAAACTTTTACATGCACTTCTCCAACATGGCGGAATTTTGGTTTAGCTTGGACGCATAACGAAGGGAATGGAATATACATTTTTTTTTCGCTGATCGACTAAGTACAAAATTCGGTGCAGATAAGTAATTATGGTGTAAAAATCGCACATAGACACCGAAAGTGGAAAAGGTTGTATTTCAAAAATTCCATTTGTTTGAAATCCAAAAGTCGAAGCCCATTTATATAGCCATCGGAGGCCAAGTCGCCAATGCCAAAAAGCAAGATGGCTACTAAGGAAAACTAAGCAATGAAGCAGCACTGAATTGCCATGGCGACTACGATTAATATGCATTGGCGACTTGGCAACCACTGGCGATATGAAAGGGTACTAAATAGTGGATTGCAACCAAATGGAAGTTTTGATTTACTACCTTTTGCACTTTCAGTGAAAATATCAAATTTTATTTGTCTGGCTTATTTGAATTTTCTAATAATCGCATTCACTTGCACAGAGATAGACAAACCGAAATTCGTTCAACCCGTTTATGGATTATGTGTAAGGCAAAAATACATGATGCGACTCGGCAGCGCCAAGCGACAGGTGACCCAGAATGGGATGGTTCACACCGGCTAGGAACAGTTTTAGTCTAACGGATTTACTAATTTAACTATCACATATCCACAGAAAACACAATGTTATAATGTTGATTAAATATTCGAATTCCAGGCTCTCGTTCCCTCTCTTTATTCCTTTTGATGAATGAGGAAAGATTTGTCGACAGAAAAATGTCATTTTTGTTGTTCTTTTGTCCAAATGTGAGTTTTGTCTTTTAAAGAACAGGGTGATTATAAAAAACTTCGCCGGTATATGACCCCTAGCGAGCTTACCATTATAGGGAGTGGAAAACATTTTGAATGCAAGTATTATGCAGTATGCACTCAAAAAGTAAGTGAAAACAATAGTTCAGCTCTCAAAGTTACGGTTACAGTGAAAAAATTTCAAAATTTTAAAATGGCGACACCTGCTTTTCTTCACGGATACGTGATCCTCACATTAAAAAACTTAAATTGGAGTTGGAACGGTGTTTTTAGGGCAAAAAACGGTGGCGCTAGGCAGAGACAAATAAACCTTTCTAGTTATTTTTTACTATTGGTTATTTTTTTTCTCGTCTCTGTCTAATGTTGCTATTTTTCGCTCTAAAAATACCTTTCTAACTCTATTTAAAGTTTTTTACTGTAAAGATCACATTTCCGTGAAGAAAAGTAGATGTTGCCATTTGAAAATTCCGAATTGTTTCACTGTAACCGTAACTGTGAGAGCTTGACTACTGTTTTTCACTTCTCTCTTCAGTGCATACAGTATAATACCTGCATTCAAAATTTTTTCCGTTCCCTATAATGAGAAGCTCGCTAGGGGATCATATATCGGCAAATTTTTTTTTATAATCACCCTGTATTTAAATAAAGAATTTATCGGAGATTCTAACTCTAGTCCGAACTGGCGTTTTAGGATTATTTCGCTGGTCTTCATATTATTTTTAAACTTCTACTTTAAATTATACATCAAAGAAATGCAGACAAAAAAATGTATTTGATATCTCTGTAACGCGAGTGTGTAATAAACGCAGTAACTAAGACAAAGAAAAGTATTGTACACTATTCGTTAAATATTTTTAATTTTTTTAAAAGAAAGAAAAAATTTGTTCTGAAATAAAATTAGTACCACTGGAAAGCTAAATTTTTAAATTTTAAACTGAAGTAATAATGGTCAATATGGTCATGGGATGTAATAAAATGTTTTTAAGTTATTGAGTGAAAACCTTTGAATTTCGATTAACTTTTAATTCAAAATAATAGAATTTTTTTTTAAAAAACCCTTCTTGGTGAGCTCCTACTATCCAAGAAATAATTACGAGCCAAATCTGTTATTTTAGAACCAACAGTCTGCCATGTAGAATCTTTTTAATGACTTTTGCATCATGCATGTCACAATTTACAGATAGTATCCAATCTATAAACAACATGTTCATATTTTGTTCATTATAATAATAAATTTCTTAAAATAAATTAAAAATATCTATAAATGCTCTTTTTTATCCCTTTACAGGTACTTTTTGACGGCTCTCGAGCTATTGGCGTCCAGTTCGATTACAAAAATTCCGAATACTTAGTAAAAGCGCGACGAGAAATAATCATGTCTGCTGGTACAACCAACACTGCGCAATTGCTCATGCTTTCAGGGGTTGGACCTAGGAAACATCTTGAAAAACTTAAGGTAAATTATAAGAATATTTGCAACTGACATGCACCAGAGTATTTTCGTTTTGGTAGGTCATATAGTCTATAACTATGAAACGCTATGCAGGTGGCAGTGTCTAAATCCCAGTTCATTTCAACTTTTATTCTTTAAAAATTCATCTACATACATATATCAATGTCGTGAAAATCAATCAATGTTGAAATTAACTACAGTCTTTCCATTTAATTTCAACATTGATTGATTTTCACGACATTGATATATTTTCCACAAATCTTCTTGAATTGCAGCATTATTGCGCATTCGTTACGTTTGTGTTTTAAATATATTTTTTTATATTATCTTCCCCTTTTATATATATATACCCCTTTTGTTTATTTTTTCTCTCTATAAGAACTCTCGGCATTTTCTTACCTCAGATTTTTTTCTTGACATTTTGTTCTATGAATGTTTATGTTATTTATGTTGCTTTTACAATTCTGTTATGATTGTTTCTTATATATATGTAATAATCTCACTTAATTTTATTTCAAATTATAATATTATATATTTTAAAATCTTAATGTATTCCAAAATCACTTTTCTAAAACTCCAGTTTCGTTCTTTTCCTGCTCTGGAGGTTTATTAAATCTCTCGTTTTGACATATTTATTACTAAAAGAATATTTTAATCGTTTCCACGCGCACACAAATAGCGAAATCAGCGCCTTATTTCCGCCATGCATTTTCCCTACAACACTTACGTAATATACAAAAAATAGCTATTATTCCCTTCACTTTGATCACATATCTATCTGTTAAATCCCTACCTGAGAAAAAGCAGGGATCTTCTATTCTTTTGTCATGAAAACTTAAAGCATGATGTACGTACATTTCGTCACTCTCCGATAATAAAAAGAAATTAGTTAATAACTCGGCCTGTGTTTTTTGTGTAACGACTACAATTTATTTTATATATATATACATTTATGCTATGTTTGTTTCTTATTTGTTATATATATATATATATATATATATATATATATGTCGTAAAATTAAAAAAATAAATTTAAAGTGCAATGAATTCACATTTTTACAAACGGCATATAAAAAGTTTATAAATGTGAATATTGCTATTACAAAATATAATACATGAAACCAGCAAACGCTTTGTAACAGTGTAGGCTATAAAACAAATTATCATTAATTATTAATACGGCTTTATTTGAGTATCACTGAACTCGAGAAAAGGTATGAACTTATAGATCAAAGATAATTCAGTATAATTTTCGAGTATTATATAATAATTACCGAGATTCTTGAAGAAGCGAGCCTAATGGGGTTTGAACTTATTATATCGAAGAGGCTGTGGATTAATGGGGTTTGTTTGTTGTTTCATTTAAATCTCAGATATTCAGTATAATACGATGTTTGTGGAGGGTTATTGACACAAATAATCCTCATTTTAAACAGACTTTTTGCCATTTAATTTAGAGTTATTATACTTTATTAATTTGTTTCTTATTTATAGATCCCTGTTATTGCAGATTTGCCAGTCGGGAATAATTTACAAGACCATTGTGCTACATCCCTACCTTTCGTATTAAATACAAGACCAATGAATGAAAAGCTCACGGATCCAAGAAATATTAAAGAATATATTAACAGTAGGACAGGTACAGTTGCAAACTTCATACCCACTAGACTCGGAGGGTAGATATCTGCTTAATACCTGTTCTATATTTGCCGCATCCATTTCTTTAACCCTGGAGACAGGATTTTATAATCTTTTAGGGTGACCTTACTTTCCGTCAGTCTCAAAATCTGACAGATACGCACTACGCAGTGGCGTAGCCGGAGGGGGCGTTTCGTCCCGTCGAAAGAGGCGGCAAAATCAGACATGCAGGGAAACAATTTTATAACTTAGAAGAGCAGCGGTTCTAGCTCAATCAGAATCATTGTGTGCACGAAAGATAACGTAATTAATTCGTGTTTTTCATCTTTTATCGGTAAATTGCAGATGAGTGAAAAAAATACTGGTGGTGGATGTCCGATTTCGCAAACCATCTGCATATATAGAGGGCGACAAACAACGAATTACGTTGCTAATAAAATGTCATTTTTTCGTTGAATTTATTATTTTTGTTTTGAGGTTTATGAGCCCTATGTATAATCTAAATAAAGGGCGGCATGTTGCATGTTTGCCCCAGGGCGGCAAACGTTTCAGCTACGCCAGTGGTATTACGTTACGGTATAACCCTACGAGCCCTATCCCGCCTCATACCGCCCCATTCGACAGAGGCCTGTTTCGGGCGCCTGAGTGAATTTTGCGGGAGAAAAGTGGTTCCTTTCATTGTTGAAAATTGATCGCCCAAACTTGGGTGTCCTCCTCCTGGAATTTCGGTAAAGGAAGGATTTCATTCTGTTTCCGTGAACAAAAGTTTACTTCAGTTTTTGAGGTCCTGGAATTCTCACTCTATCCGGGTTCAGAGAGATAATTCTTTGGGTGGTCGCAGTGGCAGCGAGTGGATGGCAATCATGGAGAGGGGGAAGATTATTTGTAGTCGCCTAAAAGTACCCCGTATAAGGGGTAAACAACAAAAATTAAAAATTTAGTTACAAAATTAACTAGATGTACCGGACATTGTTGTTTTTTATAACTACTTTTAGACAGCTAAAATGAAATGAATTTTTTTCCCGCACAAATACGGAGGCAGCAGCCTCCCTTCCTGAGTCACCACCATGGATTTGGTGAGCATTTTAAAGGTTGGTGGACCTTCCACGAGTTTGGCGATGAGTCTCTACCGTAATCATAACTCTAATCAATGATTGCGACTAACAAAGGATTAAGAAATGACTGGTTCTTTATCATTCACGATTTGAGGAACCATGACCAACAGGCATTTATTGAAACATTTACTATCCTAAACATTAATATGTATAAACTAAAGTGCCAAAGGTCTTGAGGTATCTTCTAATATCATGTGGGAACTTTTGACTATACTTTATTTTTACTCTCCTTTAATATTTTTGCTTGGTCATTCTTATTGTAAATTTCTAAAATTAATAATTCTCAATTAATTATTAATTTCTTAAATAAATTTTCATTCTTATTGTAATTTATATTCTATTGTAAATTTCTCTTTAAATATTATTTTGTATGCAATATTATTGATTACATTTTTAACTTTTTAATTAATTTAGTTTTAGCTGTTAGTCTTAGTTTAATTTGCCCCATTAGTTTTTATTACAGTCAGTTTTAGATTTAGTTTTAGTTTTCCAATGTATTCCTTAACTTTTCTGAATGTTTTTACCGTGTCATACCCTTTCCTGTATATTTTTGAAAAGCTCATATTTTATTTCTTGCGTTTTGCTAAATTATGTGGCATACTTGATGTATATTTTATATTATGTTTTGTACGTGTTATCACAAGCATGTTTTGTATATTTTGTGTATCTTCCCTGTCATCTTTCATGCACCGTACGTCATTATTGGAAGGTAGTTGAAGCCGACGAGAGTTAAATATATAAATGTATATAATCAGGGTGACTTTTAATTAACTTACAACTTTTAACTGAAATAACTCTGGAGTCGATGCAGATAACACTACAAACATTTTTTCATTGAAAAGACCGTTGAAAAGGATTTTAATGCAGAATGTTTACAAAGTGAGAACCGTCAGAGGTGATACAACAGCGCAACCTAGTCACAAGTTTAGGAGTTTTTCTTTTGATGCTTGCAAATGAGTCAGTTATGGACCTTTTGAGGATAATACGATCTGTCGGCTTCTTCTTGTACACCAAATCGTTCATATGACCCCAAAGAAAGAAATCACATGGATTCAGATCTGGTGAATAAGGTGGCCAATGCAATGGACCAGGATAACTGTTTGGGTAATTAGCTTCTGCAGCAATAGTGTGGCATTTTCGCCACATAAATACCAATTTTTAACAATAAATATACGATCTTCGGTTGAATATCACACTTTGGGAGACATTTTCAGACAAAATGGCGTGGAAATGATAAGAAACAAATTCCTTTTACGCCCTTTGCCACAGCATGCATTCATGGCGCCATCTAGTGAGACTCTGAGAAGTTATTTCAGTTAAAAGATGTAGGTAAATTAAAAGTCACCCCGTAATATGTTATAAAGAAATCTCGTTTTTCGAGAACCTTCAAATCACTGAAATAAATGCCAATCAGATTAATTTTACTGCAGGCCCTTTGACGTCCTTAAATTTCATTTCATCGGTTGCGTTCCTGGGTGGTGAAGCCGAAGAAGATTTTCCTGACTATGAACTTTATTTTGCAGAAGCTACAACAGTAATAACAAAGGAGCAATCAGGCCTAAAGCCGATAGTAAGTGTCATTTCATAAATTCAAAGGAAAAAAGATGTTTTAATTTCTAACCCTTTAACAAGCATATTGTTCTCATTTGCATCAGTATCGTTAACCCCGTTTTATCTCCATTTAATTCTGAATAATTTAATTATCTTTATACATATATGTAATAATCTCACTTAATTTTATTTCAAATTCTAATATTATATATTTTAAAGTCTTAATGTATTCCAAAATCACTTTTATTAAACTCCAGTTTCGTTCTATTTCCCGCTCTGGAGGTATATTAAATCTCTCGTTTTGGCATATTTATTACTAAAAGAATATTTTAATCGTTTCCACGCGCACACAACTCGCGAAATCAGCGACTTATTGCCGCCATGCATTTTCCCTAAAACACATAAGTAATATACTAAAAATAGCAATTATTCCCTTCACTTTGATCACGTGTCTATCTGTTAAATCCCTACCTGAGAAAAAGCAGGGATTTTCTGCTCTCTTTTGGCTTAAAAACTTCGGCTGAAATGTACGTACATTCCGTCACTCTCCCATAATAAATGAAAATTAGTTAATAATTCGGCCTGTTTTTTTTTTGTTTAACGACTACAATAACGAATACATTTTAAATATATAAAAGAAAGTTCTTAAATATTTTGCCCGACATAAAAATATAAGCAGCTTTGTATGCTGTTGTCCAATTACATCAACTAAAGCTATGAAGCATGGGAAAGTTTTATGAAGGTTTCATGATAATTAATTAAAAAGTTAATTTCTTATTAATTAAAAAATGTGTTTCCATATACAGAAAAGATTGCATTGGAGAACAAATATTTTTTTCATTTTTTTTCATGAACCTTTTCAACTGATTTAAGGTATTTTTAACGCTGATTTCAAATGTGAATATCCAATTCTCTCTACAATCTCTAGGTTTTTTGCAATTTGATATTATATACTGTTACATGGGCAAAAAAGTCCCAGGCTATCTACTAACGAATTACAGTAGCTGAGTCACTTACTCCAGTAGCTCGGAATTACTATTGTTTGGCAAGAACCCAGAGATTATGCAACAATTGTGTCTTCTATTCAACACGAAGGCCATCCACAGGAAACATCTCGGCACAGGTTTTCCTATCCAGATATTCCATCTACTATACGACGGCGGATATTTTTGGATAGCAGTGAGCGCAATCTAAAATGTAAACTATTGCGTAATAGTAAAGTGCATGGACGGGTGCGAGTTGGCCATTCAGTGTATATTCCCTCGAACTTACGCCCTTAAGTGTAAGCTGAATCTCTAGTTATTTTTGCAATTTGATATTATATACTGTTACATGGGCAAAAGTCCCAGGCTATCTACTAACGAATTACAGTAGCTGAGTCACTTACTCCAGTAGCTCGGAATTAATGGTTTGGCAAGAACCCACAGATTATGCAACAATTGTTTCTTCTTATCTAAATACGAAGGCCATCGACAGGAAAATCTCGGCAATAGTTTTCCTATCCTGATATTCCATCCGCTATCTGACGGCGGATAGGAGAAGTGCGTGATGACATTAAAATGTTTACTGAATTTGCAGAAATATAACAACCATTACTGATCATTTGTGTAGACATGAATATATGGACATTTCCACAACAGAAAGATTCACAAAAATTTCCTGCTATCTTTATATGATTTGGACAGCCGAGTTTGAGAGAAACACTGACGCAGAATAAATGGCAGCAATACGTAACTGAACGAAGTACACAG